>CANSNZ010001396.1:407500-575000 GCA_947646795.1 Beta lomatogona | reverse complement strand
ACATAATACTAACTCAACTTAACTATTAAAACTACTATAATCCCTATACGAATACTAACCGATCTAGGGTCGCCGTTAGTTACCTGAGTCAACTGGAGAAGTGCTGCAAAGGTGTCTAGTTCTCTTCCTGCGGCGTAACGTCTCCCTCCATACTGTCACCTCCTACGTGCCGAAAATAACGGACTCAAACTCAAGAAAATTAATAAGGAAATATGGAGGTTTTAGAGTGAAATAGCTAGATTTTAGTGAAAGAAGGAAGGGTGAAAAATGGTGATTTCTTTTGTGTGAAGGATGGCTGATTTTTTCTTGATTTCTTCTTGTCTTGAACGACTGCAATGGGTGCCAATGATGACTTATTTTCTCATCCGTTGAACAGCCAAAGAGGGTGGATTGAAAAGGGGTAATTAGAAGCTACAATAATGGGTTGAATGCTAATAAATGGGGGGTTACAAAGGGGGTTACAAGAGGACCAAAAGCCACTCCTTACACTTCATAAAAATCTGGTTTTTGGGATGGCATTAGAAGGGATATAAGTTCCACTATTTAAAAAAAATCGTTACGACGGTCCAGCGTGTTAGAACGATAAAATAAAAATACCAGCTGAAACGCGCATTTCTAAATACTAGAAAATATATAATTTCTAATCAAATAAAATTTATAATATAACATTTTAAAAGTTGAAAAACAAATAGTATAAGATATAATATTTTTAAAATGTAAAATATTCTAATTTTAACGGAAAATAATAATGAACGGAAAAATAACGCGAAAATTTAGGAGGCGAAATTTCAGGGTGTTACAATCACTCCCCCTTAAGAAAGTTTCTTCCTCGAAACTTGGAATAATAAAATTTTCAAACGAAAGAATGAACAAGAATCATGAAAAAAGTACCAGAATGCACATCCGCCTTCGCACGAGTCATCATGTAAACTATGTTTTTTGTTGGAGTAGAGGATCTGGGTGACTTAGCAATCTCGGTGAAAGCAGTCACAACATTAGGATTCTTAGGACACTGGAAATCCTTGTGCCCCACGTCCTTACAGTAATAGCAAGTGATAATAGTGCCATCACAATTTTTGCCAGCATGTAGAGCCTTCTCACACTTCCGACACTTAGAGGGATCATAGCTCGTTTAAACCCGTAACTCGTTGAACTTTACCATCGTTACTGTAATCATACCTCGGCTTCTTCGCCTCACTCGCACATAATTAACTGGGCTTCTTAACAATCACATCCCTCGCAACCCCTTCTTCCTTGATAGAAGCATGAATACTCAGAGTGATCTCATACGCTCCCTGAAACGTAGAAGCTCCAGAACTCAACACATGGGTCCTAACTTCGGATCCATCTTCTTGATATACCTCTTCACCCTCTCAGCCTCGGTGGGTACAACAGTAGCAGCAAATCGGGACAACTCAGCAAACTTGTCCGTGTACTCCTGAATCGACATAGACCCTTGAGATAAGGTAAGGAACTCCTCTTGTTTATGCCAGCGGAGCTCATCAGGATAAAACTTCTCCTTCAACTCTAGAGTAAACTGAGTCCAACCAAACCCTAGGGTAGCAACACAACTATCTCGGACTGTGCTCCACCCATTATCAGCATCCATCTTCAAGTAGTAGGTACCAATGGCCACCATCTCTCCAGCAGGGCAACCTGTAGCAGCAAATAGCTTCTCCATCTCCCGGAGCCAACTCTCTAAAATGATGGGATCAGCAACACCCGCATAAGTCGGCGGCCGATGACGGTCAAACGATCAAAGATAGATAGCCCATTAGAAGGGGCAGCACTATGGCTAGCCAAAGATATGATGGCATTCTCTAATGCCTGACGCCTACGACGAGCAGCTTCCTTACGAGCACTCAAACTACGACGGAGAGGCATCCTATATGAAAGAAAAATATCAGTTCTTATAATCACATGCAATAAAGGCACATATCACGTTATATAACAAAACAGTTCCCACGACTTTCTTCCTACCCAAATAACTCTCACTAAGCACTGTTCTTGAAGCTTGAGAAACTAATAATCCTAGTTACAATAACTACACATTTACCACAGAATATGTAGCAACTAAATGAGAGTTTTTGGATCATTTGTTCTTATACCAACTGTAACACTCCGTCCATTGATAAGACAAAATAGAGAATATGTAGACATTTTATTAAAGAAAAGACGATAGCGGAAATATCGCCAAGACGGATATGTCACTCTATGGTTCATAATAAACTAATAAAACTTGAAATTTAAATCCCAAATTTTTTATAAACCAAATATCCAAAAGGAGGCAAAACAACCTCATAAACCCAATCTAACAAAAATAAGAAATAGAATATGATGTCTTATAAGCCTAATAAGTCTTTCCCTCACAGCCCACAACCTAAAAGTGCTACTCTTCATTTTTACCTGCAAAATATAACAACAACATCCACATGAGTGGGGAGTAACTAACAGCTCTCCCAGTCCAATTAGGATCCACATAAGAATTATAAAAGACTTAATAATCAAGTCACACAAAAACATCTCAATAGTAAACTTCAGATAATCAAATAAAATACTTAACGAAGATAATACATCATGCTTAACATAAAAAGGGTAAAAATAACTGAACAAACAAAATGAATAAATAACTATACATATAAACTCAAGTACCAACAACATACCATCAAAATTTAAAGTAATAAAATAATATAATTAGTTTGAGAGAGAGAGAGAGCTGAACGCTAGTGGACAACCCAGATCGCAGCTTCAAGACAGCCTATGGGTTATGTTCCCTACTGCCTGTGTCTAAGAATGGCCATACTCCCGATGCTATGTAGGATTCTGTCCTCACCGACCTCTCCGACGACAACAAAACCAAGGTTTACCTGGGATTCCGTCCTATGGTTTGCATGTTCTTCACCTTGGAATTCCATCCCTCTGAATATCTTGCTCTCAAACAAAATAGTAATAGTAAAATAATACTCAATCATCAAATTACACGGATGCCCTTAAGGCCTTACACCAAACCACCAGAAACCTAGGATCGCAACCCAAGAATTTCAATTCGCAATAAAACTCTTCTCAAAATACTAATAGTAATGATAATAACAATAATAATAAAAAAATAACAATAATAATGAATAATCACAATAAATATATAATAATAACATTATCTTCGAAGCACCAACAATCTAAACATGTTAATAAACCACTCATGATATAACCATGATACAAAGCCTTAATCTAACCACAAAATACATAGCCCCACATGCTATAACCTCAACTATCACACAAACATGCTGAACAAAACAATAAACATATTTATAAAACAAAATAAAAAAATGACTTAGATGTAAATAATTAGATTGAATGATATAAACTCACTAAAATAGAATCATGGCCACACAAGCAAGAGTAAGACACTTTTAAAATAAGCTAACATTTAGTTACCCACTTGCCTCATATTGTCAACGCAATAAACAACAATGCAACCTTAAAATAACATGCTTAAGAATTAAGATACACACAAATAGCATAACTTTAGCACACAATGCAACACCATACAGCAACAGTAGGCAACAAGGAAGAGCATAACAACAATAGCGAAGTAAAACAGCAAGAATAAAATAGCATGCATTGTTTACACACTTCAATCGGCAATCAGTAGCAACAACCAGCAGACCAACAAACCCAAATTACTCTAAACACATTTCAAACTCCACACATTCTTGCCTTGAACAAGATTAAGATAATAAGCACCACTCGTGATAAGAGAATGACAAAACCCCATTCACATGTACTGTATCAGTACATCAAAAATATAGCAAATAAAAAGAAAGAAAATAAACATGAACTCTAGCCATAAATCGGCTAATACAACAGGAGATTTAACAAACACTCCTAAACGTGAATTTTCATACAAAGAACCTCAAGAAATTGGCAGAATACACGACTCTTAAACATAAGATAATTCCCACCCAAATTCCTAACATAATACTAACTCAACTATTAAAACTACTATAATCCCTATACGAATACTAATCGATCTAGGGTCGCCGTTAGTTACCTGGGCCAACTAGAGAAGTGCAGCAAAGGTGTCTAGTTCTCTTCCTGTGGCGTAACGTCAGGCCCGTTTTGGAGTTGTCGGTGGCCCATGGGCGAACTATAAAATTGGGCCCTAGTTAATAACAGATAAAAAAAATTCAATTTCTAGAGTATCTAATGAGTAAAAAATTATTGTAAATGACACTTTTTATTACCTTAAAAGGCAATCAAATAAAAAAAATCATCAAATTTCTTACAAAATTTAGTGAAATTACCCTAACGTTCTTGTGTGATTGGTAGAATCTCCTTGAACAGTTGAGTTCTTGAAGTATCAAACCAGTGAAAAAACAACTCAGGAACCAAATTTTCAAAGTAAAGGATGAGAAAAATAACATATGAGTAATGGAGATGTGAAAAGGAGGAGTGTTTATATATAAATCTGAAGCTTTTAATCTCGTTGGTAATTGAACATTTGAGAAGATCGTTCATAAGACAAATCATCGTCAAGTTGTTTGTCGATATTCGCCAAAATTTTTGCAACTGGATTATAATTGTAGAATAAAATGGAAAATAAGTTTTAGAATTGAATTAGAAAAGAAGCGGGAGAATTGAATAAGTATGGAAACAACCAAATATTGGAAAAGAAGTGGATTGAAGAAGGTTGTAGATTCAACGCTATTCTCGGCAGTCGGCAATGTGGTGGTATTTTCTTCTTTTTTAAAAAAAACTTTTCCTTTTCTCTCTTTAGCCTTTATTAACTTGGGCTTTGTATTTTGGGGCCCTGGGCACATGCCCCTCTCGCCCGTGCCCAAATACGGCTTGCGTAACGTCTCCCTCCAAACGGTCACCTCCTATGCCGAAAATAACGGACTCAAACTCAAGAAAATTAATAAGGAAAGATGGAGGTTTTAGAGTGAAATAGCTAGATTTTAGTGAAAGAAGAAAGGGTGAAATATGGTGATTTCTTTTGTGTGAAGGATGGATGGTTTTTCCTTGATTTCTTCTTGTCTTAAACGGCTGCAATGGGTGCCAATGATGACTTATTTTCTCATCCGCTGAACAGCCAAAGAGGGTGGATTGAAAAGGGGTAATTAGAAGCTACAATAATGGGTTGAATGCTAATAAATGGGGTTTACAAAGTGGGTTACAAGAGGACCAAAAGCCACTCCTTACACTTCATAAAAATCTGGTTTTTGGGACGGCATTAGAAAGGATATAAGTTCCACTATTTTAAAAAAATCGTTACGATGGTCCAGCGTGTTAGAACGATAAAATAAAAATACCAGCTGAAACACACATTTCTAAATACTAGAAAATATATAATTTCTAATCAAATAAATTTTATAAATATAACATTTTAAAAGTTGAAAAACAAATAGTATAAGATATAATATTTTTAAGAAGTAAAATATTCTAATTTTAACGGAAAAAATAATGAACGGAAAAATAACGCGAAAATTTAGGAGCGAAATTTTGGGGTGTTACACCTTTTTACATTTACATTATTACATTATATACCCAGTGTAGGATAAGATCAAAGGTTTTTTCACCTGATACCCCCGAGTTTTCAAAAAATTCACCTGGTACCCCTTAGTTCTTTGTAAATACACCCAAATGCCCCTACTGTCAACCTTCTGTTAGAGCTCCGTTAAAGCAAACTTAAATTCACAAGGTACCCTTAAATTAAAACTTTATTCACAGGGTACCCCTAAATGTTTTGAAATAAACCTGCAAGTTAACGGATAGAAACTGCTTTAAAAAACTAGCCGTTAAGTGCTTTTACTCAGTTAATTTATATATTGCTGATCCTTCTTTTAACATCCTTACTGATATTCCTGTTGAGTCTTTGCAAAAGATGGTTCAAGAGAAGTTTAGGATGACAGTCAAGAAGAGGTTGTTTTACAAGGTGAAAACAATGGCTAAGGAGGAGATTTATGGAGGGTTTGCTGAGGCTTACAGATTACTCCCTACTTATGCTAAGGTGATTAAGTCCACAAACCCAGGGTCATATGCCCTTATAACATGGACAGGGAGCACACGGCACATAACACCTAGATTCAAGGCCTATTTTTTTCGTTTGCAGCACAAGTGAGAGGGTTTTTAAGGGGTTGTAGGCCTTTGATAGGTATTGATGGGGCACACTTGAGTGGATATTATAAAGGGATCCTCTTGTCTGCTCTAGGTGTGGATGGCAATAATGAAATTTTTTTTATTGCATATGGGATTCTTGATAGTGAGAGCATAGAGTCATAGGAGTACTTCTTTAGGAACTTGAGGTTGTGCTTTGAAAAAGAAGGGTGCAAAAAGGAAGATTGGTGCTTCATTAGTGATAGGATGAGAGGGGTTGATCTTTGTTGTGCATGGGGTGTTTCCCAAGGCTACTAGGAGGGTCTGCTTTGCCAAAGATTTATACATGAACCGCAAGAATTTAGGCTGGAGTGGATCAGCCTTCCACAAATTATTCCGGATTGCAGCAATGCCTACAACACATATGTGTTCAACAAAGCAATGGAGAAGATCTTGGCTTTTGATAAAGATGTTGTTGCCTATCTATATAGCAAAGACACAAGTAAAGGGTCTAGGCATATGTTTGACACAATAATTTGTTGTGATCACAATACCACAAACTTTGTGGAAAGTTTCAATGCTTGCACCAAAGCTCACAGAGATTTACCTGTGCTCAACCTACTTGAAGGTATACAGTTGCAACTTTTATATTTTTCAATTTTTCCAATATTTGAATTATTATTCATCTAACAATTTTATTCACTTTTTTCAGGCTAAGAAGGTCAAGAGACACAGCTCCGTGAAGTGCAGCAAGTGCAAGGAGATGGACCATAATGCAAGAACATGTGGCAGAGGGGATGCAGGAAAAAAGAGATCAGGGCCACAAGCTGGGAGTGAGGCTAGCACTTCCAAGAAGACACAGAAGTGAGCAAGAAAGGCCGCCTAAGCAACCTAGCAACATTTGCATCTTTTGAACATATTGTTTTTGGGTTATTAACTTAAATCAGTTTTTTGTATAGCTATTGTCATATGGGAAAATCAGTTTCTGTAGTGTCCTTTGTTATGTTGATTAGGGGAAGTCAGTTTTTTGTAATTAAACTATACTTGGTTGATCTTTTTGGCTGTGCATACATGTTTATGCTACAATGAATATTATGATAAGCAACTTTTTTTTCATTCTTGTGGCAAAAATTACATCAGTCACTTCCAAATTACAAAGAGAAGCAATACAAACATAATTAACCCTAACTTTATTATAAGCCTAACTAACTTCTTTTGTTCTTTAAGCTTCTTCTTCATTTGCTTCAGCTCTTCTTGCATATTCTCATTCTCTGAGCTTCCCATGCTCTGTGCCTCATGATGGAAGCCTCCACTTTGCTCCACCCAACCTTTGCACCACCTAAAAGTGTCACAAACATCACACTTAAAGTACAATCGCTGTGGGTTTAAACTTGAATCAGAACTTCTAATCGCGAATTTCCTCCCACATCTACACAATCGATTTGGAACCCTAATGTATGTAGACTCTTGGGATGAGGTGGATGTTTTAGAGAGAGAACTCATTAGGATAATTTAGGGAGATGGTAAAAAGAGACTACTAGTAAGGATGTTAAAAGAAGGATCCGCAATATATAAATAAACTGAGTAAAAGCACCTAACAGCTAGTTTTTTAAAGCAGTTTCTATTCGTTAACTTGCAGGTTTATTTCAAAACATTTAGGGGTACCTGGTGAATAAAGTTTTAATTTAAGGGTACCTTGTGAATTTAAGTTTGCTCTAACGGAGCTCTAACAGAAGGTTGATAGTAGGGGCATTTGGGTGTATTTACAAAAAACTGAGGGATACCAGGTGAATTTTGAAAACATGGAGGGTACTAGGTGAATTTTTTGAAAACTCGGGGGTATCAGGTGAAAAAACTGTAAAATCAATGTTAATTTCTTTTTTTTTTTACTTTTTCCTATTTTTTAAATTTCTTTATAATTTTCTGATCGTAAGCTACAAAGTGGTGCTCAAAATAATAATTTTCCGCAGAGTTTATCTATTAGATTAAAATATTATATTATATGCACATTTTGGCACCATGTTAATGAGTTTGTCTATAAAACCGAATGTACGACTCAACCTAGATGGTATGAAACTTTTCAAACGTTGAAAGAAAAAATATTATCCAACAAAAGAAAACATGAATGATCACCATATATAAACTACTTTAGTATAAATATATAAAAAGAAGAAAGAAACACGTAGAGGTATAATTTTTATGCTATGCAAGTTAGCTTTATTTAGTTTATGCAATTTTTTATATGTATATATATTGTTTGTTCATTTATATAATATTATGTGTCTATATACTTTGTTTTGTAAACATAGTAATCTCAGTTAATATCTTGAAATATGAATTATAAAGAAAGCATGCCATATACTATGTTTCAAATTAGATTATAAATAATTGTTCATTAGTTTGCATATATAATATAATCAAACATTTAACTAATTACATATGTATATAAACTAATTTATTACAAACATGATAGTAAAAACAATAATTTGGACATCTATATTTTCATGTTATATGCAAGTGGACTAATTTAGTAGTTTTCTTTTTAAAAAAAATTATGAACTTCTATTAATCTACGGTTATAGTATTATATGTGGACAAATTTTTCTTCCCCTTAAACTTTTACAGTTTCATTTCATGTTCTCAAAATTAAATCTTAAGCAAAATTGCCAAAATATATGGGTTCAGATAGTGCGAGAAATATAGTTCTATGTTACTCTTAATGTTTAAACGATATAAATAAATATATATATATATATATGCTACTCTAATGAAGCCTATAAAAGCAAACATTATCTGTTGAAGTTATATAATGTTATTTTTATATATTTAATTTTTTTAGTTGGGTATATTTTATAGACACCTAAAATTGATCTTATACTATAGACACCTAGGTCTTTACAATTTTATTTTCATATTGAATTTCTTATATACGAATATAAAAAAAATATACTAACTTCACATAAAATGACATAATTATTAAAAATTGTACTTATCAAACTGTTAAAAGATATCCTAAAAAGTCCAAAAAAATCAAAATTGTAAGCAAAATTAAATATAATCAATAGTAAAATTTTGTCTTACGAATAGTAAATGAGACAATTCATCCTTTTTAATAGATTGTGATTGGAATAATAACATAGTTGTAATTAATTATCTTAAAAGAGAAACAGGTAATCTAATAAAATAAATGCTACTATGCAATAAAAATAAACATTAAATAATGGATTGCTTCTATTCAATGATCTTTCTTCTTATATTTTACTAACTTTTCATTATAAAAAGTACATGTCATGAAAAATGAGATAACCCAGTGATCCGGATACAAATATGTTGAATAAGTAATTCAAGGGAAAAAAACAAGAATCATAATTTCGAGTTTAAATAAATTGTACTTAATTTAAAGGAAAAATTGACAATTTTTCCTAATTTAAAGTAACCGAATTAATAATACCAACAACAAATTTTACACCAAAAGGTAAATTAAATTTCTAATTTTTGAATTGACATATTAATCTTTAAATATATTAATTTTAATGGAAAAGTGATATAGATTTTTGTCATATTGTATTATAGCTTCCTATATTATATAACAAATGCCATTTTTCGTGTCATATTAACATTTTTTTCTCAATTATTATTCATTAGTGTTACAAAAAATTTGATTCAAATAGACATTTAAAATAATTTTTAATTTTTTAAATATATTTTTCTTAAATCAATGTTTCGTTGGTTTTATTAATTATTTATTTATCATTATTCAAATATAATATTGAGAGAAGGAAATATAAGGAATATTGACCAATAATAAAGTGAAAGAGTTTGATTTATATAATAGAGATTACCGAGTAATAATCCACATTTAGGTCTTAAAATATTATCAGTATAGTTATTAATCTGAAATTCAAGTTTTTAATTTTTTCTTGTGATTGTGTCAATCAAGTTGTATTGTCAAATTTTGATCAGATTTTGTCACACATATGTAAGAAGAGGAAATCATTCCTTAATTTAATATTTAAATGAAATTTCAAAATCAATTCCATTATTGCCTGATTCGATTATATATGGGCACCGGTCCAGGACCGGACCGGAACCGGCTGGACTGGTGCACCGGAATCCGAGATTTTCTTGGACCGGGATCGGACCGGAAACCCAGTCAGGTCCGGTTTCGGTTCTGGACCTCATGGACCAGAATTATTTTTTCAAAAAAAAAAACTTTTTTATTTTATTTAAATATATTTATAAATTATATACATTAAAAATTAACAATTTTAATAACAATAATCCGGACCGGACCGGTGGACCGAAAACCTGATATTTGGCTGTCCGGTCCGGTCCGGACCAGTTTGTGCACACCCCTATATATGGCAAGTAGGAAAAAGAATATATTATTTAATATATATGGAAATATAAATTCATTAAGGTTATATCAAACTTTTTGTAAAAGGACACCATCTTCCTCCGCGCTTCACTTATATAATAGAGATAAATAAATATTGTAGTTATTCTAAGTACAAGGTTACCACTTAACGTACCAAATAATTAAGTAATTAAGGTATAAAAAATAAATACCAAAAACCATTTTTGAATTCAAATAATTAAATTAAAGTAATCGAATTAATAATTATGCAATAACAAATTTTATTACAGAACATATATTAAATTCCTAATTTTGTATTTGACATATTAATCTTTAAATATGTTAATTTTGAAATGAAAAAATGAAGTAGATTTTCATCATATTGTACTATAGATCTCTATATTATACAACAATAAAAAAAAATAGTTATTTTTAATTATATGGGTAACATTAAATGTACCAATTACTTAGATAAATAATCAGTGGAAAGACCTAAATACCAATCATCATTTTGCAAAATAAACAAATCTTAGATAAATTACAATAATCGCAATTACATGGTATGCAAATTCAATTTGATTTCTAACTTGTATATACTAATTGCAATTTTGTGATCATCAACCTAACATTATCATTTTCATACTATATAATTACGTATGACACCACCATGTTTAAAATTCCAAGATGGATAAATTTTCAATGTACATATATTTACCAATCCATAGAACTCCAAAAACAAGAATATACTGTGTTTTTAGAGTTAACTTATGTTTGAAAATGTACAATAAAAATAAAATTATCTAATTGACAAAATATATGATGAAATTGCAGACATTGAATACAAATCTATTACCAATAAAGGATAATCCGAGCAGCGATTTTCTAGGTATGTTATCTCTGTACAATAGCTTTTATGCATGTACTATCTTGTTTATTATATTTCCATCTTCAATAATTTGATAGTGACTATCTAATTATTATATGTGCTTTTATTTTGTACCATATATTATTATTATATTTGTTGAAAAGCTTGAGATATGAGTTATAAAGAAAACAAAACATCAACCTCACGTGGGAAAAAAACTTCATCAAAAGTTCATCATAGTCCTCCAGGTTATAATTTTTATCAACCAAATATATTTCCAAAATATATATTATATCATATTGTGTTAAATAGTTTCATATTGAATGATTTTCGTCTTATACAAGGTACTAAAAAAGTATCACATGAGCCTTATATTCTTCCAATTTCGTCCACATGTCAACATTGTGGTGCTAAACTTCTCGACGGTGAAACTACCAAATTATATTGCAACGAAGGAGATATTCGTCTAGCAAGTAATTTAATATAGCCCGATCTTTATCGATTATTTTTATCAACAGATGATGATTCGAAAAACTTCAGACAATATATAATGTTATATAACAGTCTATTTTCATTCACATCTTTTGGAGTAAAAAAAGACAAAGAACTCGCATGAAGAGATCATGGAATATACGCTTTTAAAGCTCAAGGGCAAGTGTACCATTACATTAACGACCTACTTCCGAATGACAAGCCCCACGCTATCTTCAGTTATATTTTTTCGATACCGAAATGGAAATGGATCATCGGGTCCAAAATTCTTCTAAATTACCGCTAAGTGTTATTTCCACTTTGATGCAACTAATGGAGTCAAATCCGCACGCAGAGTTTTTTCGATCTTTAAAAGACCAACATATTGATGACACCAGTCGCATAGTAATTCGTTCAGACCCTAATCACAATCAGCGTACTCATAACGCTTCAATTGCATCGCAAGTTTCCGCTATTTGAGTAGAAGATGGTGGTTCGTCTCAACCATTGACTC
Organism: Beta lomatogona; assembly: GCA_947646795.1. Classification (NCBI taxonomy): domain Eukaryota; kingdom Viridiplantae; phylum Streptophyta; class Magnoliopsida; order Caryophyllales; family Amaranthaceae; genus Beta; species Beta lomatogona. The sequence continues at coordinate 562,700 of CANSNZ010001396.1, read as the reverse complement.
ATGACATTATCGTACGACCACATTCAGGTGCAAGTCAACGTGTATATCATTATTATGGATGTTAGATCCTCTAAAATACCCTGTTATATTCCCTTATGGAGAAACTGGATGGCATCGAAATATATATCGAAGTTCCGACGGTCGTCAACGCCGACAAAGATGTTCTACATTTCCTATCAACGAAGTCTTAACTCAAACTATTGATGATTTAGTTGAAGCTGAGGAACAAGCTAAGGTGTGGCTACTAAAAATTATTTTAATTATGTTCTTATTATTAAAAAAATTGTTATCATTCGATTGCTAAAACATTCTTTAAATTAATACAGTTGCTCAATCTGCTTCATCGAATAGAAAGATTTCCTGTAGAGAATATTATTGCTATGAATTCCAAATCCGAATTGCACAAACGTCAATTTTGCTTCGTTATGGACGACTATTTCAACAATTTATTGTTAACATGTACATCAAAATTGAAATGACCCGTATTGATTTTATAAGGTGCAATCAAGATACTATTCGTGCTGAACTATATCAAGGAATAATTGATAGTTTAAATCTCGGAGAAACCGAAAAATTCAATATTAGATGTCCTTTTATTCTCCCTCCATCTTTTATAGGTGGTCCACGGGACATGCGTCGTAGATATCTTGATGCAATGGCTTTAGTGAGACCTTATGGAAAACCAGATTTCTTCATTACCATAATATGCAATCCTCAGTGGCCATAAATTAAAAGAGAATTGCTCCCTCATGAAGAAGTTCAAAATAGACCAGATCTTATTGCTCGAGTCTTTAGAGCGAAATTGATGAAGTTGAAAAAATATATTGTCGACGGGGAATTGTTCGGTTTCGTTGCGGCATTTGTATATGTAGTTGAATTTCAAAAACGAGGATTACCACATGCTCATTTTCTTATCATATTGGATTCGAAAAGTAAAATTCGAAGTCCGAATCAATATGATACTTATGTATGCGCCGAAATTCCTGATAGATCACCGAATCCTCATATTTATGAAGTTGTTTTGAAACATATGATGCATGATCCTTGTGGCAGAGATAATCCGAAAAATGTTTGTATGAGAGACGAGAATTGCAAGAATAAGTATCCTCAGAATTTTGCGGAGATGACAACTAATGGTCGCAATTGCTTTCCCATTTATCGGCATCGTGATGATGGTAGACAAGCTCAAATACGTGGAGTATTATTGGATAATCGATGGATAATCCCTTATAATCCCTTTCTGTTAGCCCCTTTCTGTTAGCCAAATATGATTGCCAAATAGATGTGGAAATTTGCTCTACAATAAAGGTTGTTAAGTATTTATATAAATATATTTATAAAGGGCATGATCATGCATTGTTTGTTGTTACCAACGCAAATAATACAAATCGCGCTAATGAGATAAGTGCATATCAATCTGCACCGGAAGCTGCTTTGCAGATTTTCATGTTCCTTCTCAATGATATATATCCAAACGTCGTTGCACTGCAAGTACATCTTCCAAATATGCAAACCGTGACATATAGATTTGAAGAACATCTGGAAAATGTAGCTGAGGATAACAGCAGAAGACAAACCTTGTTGACTGCTTTCTTTTAAAGAAATCAAACGATTCGTAATTCTCAACTTCTACTATATGAACAATTTCCGGAGCATTATGTTTGGAATCCAAAGAAAAATGAGCGATTTTGGAGTCCTCATCAAAGAGGATTTGTCATGGGACGATTAATCCATGCGAGCCTTGTCGAAGGAGAGTGATACTATTTGCGCCTCTTACTCGCTCACATTAGAGGACCTCAATCATTTGAAGATTTGCTTACTGTTAATACAACAAAATGTTCAACATTTCGTGAAGCAGCATATCGACACGGACTTCTTGAAGCTGATGATTCCATAAAAAATGTATGGAAGAAGCTACACATTTTCAAACACCATTTGTTTTACATAGATTGTTTGCCACTTTACTTATATATTGTCAACCGAGAAGTCCGAGATCATTATGGGATAAATTCTATTCAGCATTATCAGAGGACTACAGTTACTCTTTCCCGAAAAATGCACTACAAGTACAACAAATGACACTTAAAACTATTTCTTACCTCATTGAATCAATGGGATAAATCTTTGATAGTTTTTACTTTAGAGGACTCGAAAGTTGAAGAAAGTTATGAAGAAAAGAAGATGAAAGAAATTGAAGAAGAGCTTCGAATCCCAATCTCTGCTGAAGAGGTAAGTGCCATTGATTTGCTTAACTATGAGCAAAAAATTGCATATGCTAGAATATATGATAGAGTTATTCACAATAAACCCGGAGCTTTCTCTGTTGATGGTCCTGTTGGGACGGTGAAGAGATTTTTATACTCTACATTGCTAGCAGATTTAAGAGCACAAGGAATAATTGATTTAGCTGTTGCTACATCCGGAATAGCAGCATCAAATATTGCAGGTGGTAGAACAACAAATTCTCGATTTAAAATTCCTCTAGATATTGATGAAAATTCAAACCCCCAAATTTCAAAACAAAGTGCACTTGCAGAGTTAATTCGTATGTCAAGATTAATTATTTGGGATGAAGCATCTATGGCAAAATGCCAAGCTATATAATACCTTGAAAGAACATTGAGAGATATATGTTCGAACGACCAGTTATTTGGTGCAAAGATTATTGTGTTTGGAGGTGATTTCAGACAAGTATTACCGGTCATACCTAAAAGTACTTTACAAGAAGCTATCAACGCAAATCTTTTCATGTCTCCATTGTGGACAATACTTGAGAAAATTCACCTAAAGCAAAATATGAGGGCAATTCATGAACCTGCTTTTTGTGAATTCCTTCTACGATTGGGTGAGGGAACTCCACCTTATGCAAACAGAAGATATATATCACTACCGAAATCAATTGTGATACCTTATCACAATGAAACTCTCTCTGTTGATCAGCTAATTGATGCCATATATCCAGATATTGACACTATATATGAACACACGGGCATTATCTATGGCAGCAAAAGTTATTTTAACGCCAACAAATAAAGACGCTGAAATTATTAATTCAAATTTAGTCCACGGGCAGCCAGGAGAAGCATACGAATACAAAAGTTTAGATGAAGCTATAGGTAATCCGACGATGATTATCCAATTGAATTCCTAAACAGTCTTTTACCAAATGGTTTTCCACCACACCATTTAGTTTTGAAAAAGAACAATCCTATCATACTTCGCGTAATCTAGATCCAACATCGGGACTTTGCAATGGCACGAGGCTGGTTTGTAAAGTTTTCTCCCCTAATGTTATTGATGCTGAAATTATTGTGGGACATCACAAAGATGAACGTGTTTTCATACCACGTATTCCGTTACAACCATTTGTGGTGGATAAATATCCGTTTCATTTCGGGAGGAAGCAATTTCCCATTCGATTGAGTTTTGCTATGACAATAAATAAGGCTCAAGGTCAAACTCGTGACAAAGTTGATATATATCTACCGCAGTCAGTATTCTCCCATGACCAACTTTATGTTGCTTTATCTCGTGCAAAAAAAGCCCCGACATTCGAGCCGTTATTAAATCCATTGAACGTTATACAAGTTGCGACACGAAAACACAAAATATTGTATGTTACGAAGTTTTACAACAAGTTGGAATTATTTACGAGTGTTAGTGTCCTACCGGGGGTAAGTATTTTTTAACAATCAAATATAGTTTTATATTTGTAAAGCTTTTTCACTTGTTTACCATATTAAACTTAAAAAATAGTCTCCTTATATATAACTATAAATTAAACTTTGTTAAATTAAATAGTGTTATAAATATTTCTGTACTCATTATTAGGCGTACTATAATTCATGTTTTTGTATTTTAATTTTTGCGAATAATATGCTTACATGATATTAATATATATTTTAGTTTATATTGCAAGGACATTGTAACTATGGAAAGAATAGCACTTGGTGATCTATCTGACCGAAGTCATAATTTTACGACTACAGTTGTCGTCCTCCGAAAACAACCTCCAAAGATATCTCGTTCAGGAACGGTAAAGATGCAAAATCTCGTATTTGAGTAAGAGGCACATTTACATTATATCATTTTGTGTGCAAGTCATATTCAGTACAAAAATTACTTTTCATAACACTACAATTATATTTAGGGTATACAAATGAGAGCGACAATATTTGAACAAGATATTGATCTTTTCAAAGATACACTTCATGAAAAAAAAGAATATGATATAACAAATCCACTTGTCAACCAAATGCCTGACTATCTCATCAGAAATGAGCAATAATATCAGATGACCATCAAATCAACAACAAGAGTTACCGAAACTCAATCATCCATACATAATCGAATAAGTGAACCATCCTACTGGGTATCACACTATCACTTGATGGGTAAATGATTATATTGGAAAAAGCGATAGAATTGGTAAGTCATTAATTGTTTCTACTACTAATTTTATTACAACTAATATTCTCTACTGATGACTTTAACAATTTTATGGTCTATTGGACAAGCTTATCAATTGTATATGCAGATATTGTTGGTATCGCTATCCATGTACATGAAACAAGGACGGTGACTTCTCAGACAACTAGAAGAACTTATGATGTACCTGATATTTAGTTGACTGACACATCGTAAATTCATAATTTCAACAATATTAATCATTATGAAATTAGTCAGTTCATTAACAATATATGTTCATTATATATTATGACAGGTTAACATCAATAACGTTGTCAGTGTGGAACACTCTTGCTACACATGAATCTAAACAGATTGCTAAATTATCTATTCATTTCTTGTTATTCAAGCTATACGTGTTGTAGCAAAAAAATGATGGTATCAAATTTCAAATATGTTAATATTTAAGTATTTCATTTACTTTTTATTAGAATGATATTATTGTTACCATTATGTTATTATTATTTGTTTGGAGCTGCTTTTGTCCGTATTTTTATTATTGTTAAAACAACTATATATAAGTATACTAATATGCTTTTATAGGAGCGAAATGGAACAACTCACCTCTTTCCACTATCAAAATAAATACTAGTTCACCAACTACAGTTACATTACATAACTGGTAAGTTGAATAAAAGAATAGACATAAATTAATTATTACCAACATTATCTAATATTACACATAATTTTGTTGTAGGGTTGTCGAGAATACTGAAAAAATTTACGAGCTCAGAACATCGATTGCTACTCAGAGCAATGAAAGCACAGAGTAAAATGGAAGCTCGGATATTTTGATCACCTTACTACCAGAACAACAAGTTATTTTATAATTTAAATATAAATATATTTCTTATGTTCTTTATTATATTGTAGATATGTTTTTCGTAGTAGTTTTTTATTTGATTTAATTTCCTTCATATCAGGCTGGAAAAACTGTGCGTATTAAAAGAAAACTTAAAGAAATATTGAACAAGCATAGTCTAATATATGATTCTTGCAACGTATGCAACAAAAAATGTAATGATGACATCGGAGAGGAATTTACCTGTTCTATTTCATCCACTCCACATGCTGCAACAGATGAACCTCGGTAATTTTGTACATTGTTTTCCATTATTTACCTGTTCTATTTCATCCACTACAAATGTATCTTACATATTGATGTTGAAGACTCCAGCGGTACGACACCTATGACATTATTTGGTCCTCATGCAGAGTTCTTTTTAGACAAAAAAGCAAATGAAATTGTCAATGCAGGTACCTTAATGATAATTTCATACTCTCTCCGTTTTCTTTTGTTGTTCCTATTTGGAATCGGGGAAGAAACCAATGCAACTCAAAAAATAGGCAAGATTTCACTATTTTAAATAAAATTAAATTAACTAAAAATAAAGATTCTAACCTTTGAGCTAATCTATGTTAGGCAACCAATGATACAAAAGTTTGAGGGTTAAAAGAGTAAAGTAACTACAAACTAGTGTGAACACATTTATTACTCTTTGAGTTACTCTATGTTAGACAACCAATTAGACAAAAGTTTGAGCGGGAAAAATGTAAAAAATGACTATTCAATAGTGGGAACACATTTATTACAACTTAAAACTAATGGGAAATTTAATTCATAAATTGTACTATATATGGAAATATTCAAAATATAAACAATATATTGAAATTTCCTAATGGGGAATACAGGAACAACAAAAGAAAACGGAGGGAGTATTACATAATATAAGTATATCAATAATAAATATTTATTACATTTATTCTTATAGGAACGACGAACATATTCTTAAATATTTAAATACAATGCTTTTAAATTTTTACTACATATTTTTTTATCATATCGAATATCATAAGTACACAGAAACATTACATATAAATTAGAATTTATTGAAGTAAAAATAATATAAAACATTACATTACATTATTGGTATTAACCGCTACTTGGAGTAGCAGTTTTGTTAAAAAAACCAAAATTCTGGCGTGCTATCCTACGTGGACGGTATCCATGGAATTAATTTGAAGTTCAACGCATAGGAGGAATTAATACTTCTTTTTACATTATTCATGGAAAAAATTCCAATATATATTAACACACACACATACACAGAAACACATACACACTCAAACAAATACTACGACAACTTCGAAAATATTGTTACTTAGAATGGGTGAAACACACCGAGTAATGGAAACGAACATTAAGATAATTTTGTGTGACATCTGCCACTGATGACAAACTAAAGGCATACGTTGAAATTCATAGAGTTCCAAATTTTCCACATACATTAAGATTCGTCGGAATGACTTCCACAAAGGTCAATCTTTCACAGCAAACTGCAGCTCGACAAGCCATTAACTTTCTTCGAGATACATAATCTTAACATTGGAGACTATAATTATTATCAAATGAAATTGTTGGAAGATAATCACCGATGCTTACAGCAGCTATACAACAAGATATATTAGAACCTATTTATGTTATTACATAACGTATTCAAATCCAAAATTAGAATCTACGTAATTAGCTATTTTCATTAACTATGTAAGATATGGTAGAATATGTATTTGTCTTTTTTCACAAGTATTAATACATCGCTATTATGTTTTTTTTAAGATCATACTGTTTTATTTGCTCCACCAATGATGGGGAAATCACTAAACCGCCTCCTCTCCGGTTCCAAAACTTTTGGACGATAGACAATGACTCGCATAATATTGTTAAGAGAAATTGGAATGTTCCAATTACAGGCTCGTGTTTTTATCGTATTCAGCAAAAGCTTAATCACATTAAAACTGAACTTAAATCTTGGGCTAAAATAAAATACAAGCACACTTCAAATAAACTACTCCACAATGACGAAAAAATAAAAGAAATACAACATAAACTATGGCTACAACCGTATAATCAAATCCTAATTAAACATATTAATCGTCTCATTTTGCAAAGAGAAAAACTACTGCTTTTTAATCAAAAAGCTTGGGGGTCATAATGCAAGGAAAACTTGGCTCACCCAGGGGGATCGCAACTCTAGATTCTTCCATAATATAATGAAGAAAACAATGGCCCACTTGACTATTTTCAGATTAAAAAATGATCTTGGTCAATGGATTGACTCTCATGACGATCTTACTGCTCTTCTTTCATATTCTTTTAAGAAACGATTCAAATCTTCACACTCCGCAAATAGACAGATTGATCTGAACTTTATCAACCCTTTCGTGTCCCAACAAGACTCCGATAAACTCCTTGCTCCAGTCTCTGCCGAAGAAATAAAAAATGCTATCTTTGACATTAATCCGTTAAAAGCCCCAGGCTCCGATGGTTTTGGTGCAAAATTCTACCAAGCTTACTGGCCCATCATACAAAGAGAAGTAACCACTGCTATTCAAAGCTTCTTCTTCCATGGGAAACTCCCTCCTTCGCTAAATCATACTCTGATCACTCTTATTCCCAAAAAAGATGCTCCCGAAACCCCAAATTATTTCCGTCCGATTAGCCTAATCAACACTATTTATAAAGCAATATCAAAAGTTTTGGTTAACCGTCTACGACCAATTTTGCAAAAAGAAATAAGCCCCCTACAAAATGCTTCTACTCAAGATCGCTCTATTCATGATAATCTCCTAATAGCTCAAGAAGCTCTCAATACATTCCATAAATCTCAAAATAAGACTGGTTGGTGTGCACTAAAATTAGACAAGAAGAAAGCTTATGACAAAATTGAATGAGATTTCCTTTGGGAAACTCTTCGTACTTTTGGTTTTCCCACCCTATGGATCTCATGTATAAAAGAATGTGTCACAAATGTTTCATACTCAATCAAAGTTAATGGCCAACCTTCACCCTGCATCCGTCCCTCGAGGGGCCTTCGTCAGGGTGACCCCCTATCGCCCTACCTGTTCATTATCTGCATGGAAGTGCTAATAAAGAAATTGATTATCCAAAGCCAAGTCCCCAATTCAGGCATTGGCTTTAAACTCCTTCCGAGAACTGCTAATATTTCATGTCTCCTTTTTGCGGATGATAGTCTTCTCTTTTGCAAAGCTACTACGTCAGATTGTACCAATCTAAAAAGAGTACTCGATGACTTTTGTATCATCTCTGGTCAATTAATTAATTTCCACAAATCATCGATCATCTTCTCCAAAAAGGTCAACCAACCTCGTAAAGTGGCTTTAACTAGCCATTTTAACATGCTCCCTAATTCGTCCCTAGGCAGATATCTTGGAATTTTCTTCAGCTCCCACCATCCTTCTAAAGCTAATCTCTCCCATATTGTCCAAAAAACAGAGCAAAGAATTAAATTGTGGGAATCTGGCTTCCTCTCCAAAGCAGGGAGATTAACTATGATCCATGCCAACCTCGAGGCTCTACCGGCATATACATGCGCCTCAATTATGTTGACACCTGACATTGCTACCTCTATTGATTCTCTTCACATGAAGTTTTTCTAGCGTCAAAATAAGGAAAGAAATGCAACCCCACTAATTGCCTTGGATAAAATCTGCAGACGCTACTTGGTTGGCTTATAACCTCCCACCTAGCAAGGAAAAATGGCATCACCGTTGGATTTGGAATCTCTATATCCCGCCAAAGCTAAAGATTTTTCTATGGCAGATCTACCATATGATCTTGGGGTTCGTGCAACCCTTGCAAAAAAAAATATCAACCCTTTTAGTCATTGTTCCCTTTGTGCCACCCAGGAGGAATCCATAGATCACATCTTTGGACATTGTTCCAAGCTCCTTCCCCTTTGGCATCTTAAAGAACTTAATGATTGGTTGCCCCATTCCTTAACTAGTGCCACTTTATTAGATACTTTTTCTAATATTAAAAAGAATAAAAGCTACGCTTCTAAATTTGTCTTCCTAATTTGGAAAGAAAGAAACAACATCATCTTTCATAATGACTCGCTTAATCTTCATAGGATTTTTCATAAAGCAATAAAATTTTTCTCAGAATGAAGTCTTAGGTATGCAGTTGATTACAGTAATTCCTCTGGCCCCCCGTTTTTCCACTCTTCTCTCCATCCCTCCACTCCCAAGTACCCTTCTTCAATCTTGGTGGCTTGGGAGCCTCCATCATCTCCATTTTTCAAACTCAACATTGACGGTTCCGTTTGTGATTCTTCAGCAGCAGCAGGTTTATCATCGAGATTCCGACGCCAACCTAGTCAAAGTCGCAGCCTTAAACCTTGGTACATCTTCAAAGATCGCTGGGAAGCTACGGCCCTTCAAAGATGGAGTCCGACTAGCTACTTAAAATGCAATTACTCATCTCCACATCGAAGGAGATAACCGCATGGTTATCAACTCCATTAAAGGCATCTGGTCCCCCCCCTTGGCAGATCGCTCACATCATTCAGGATATCCAGACTTCTCTCCGCTCCTTTTCTTCTTGAAATATTTGACATGTCTACCGGAAAGCAAACAAAGCAACAGATTGGATTGCCAATGTTGGCCACCTCTTAGATTTTAGTTTTTTGTATTGTAAATTGTACTCATTCAGCTCTTCATTCGATCCTTGTAAACAATAAGGTTGGAGTTCCCCTCGTGCGAAGGGTCTCCTAATATTTTTTTTCCTTAAGAATTTGTTTTATTTACTACATCCATATTATTTCATAATTATAGTTGCTTTAACAAATATTATTATATGAAAATGACAACATATCAATTTCTAAAAAAATATAATATTATAATAGATTAAAAATATATATATATACATATATCATATACGGATAACTATTAAAATTTTACTTAAATCAAAGTCATTCAATACTATGACACCTTTTCATAATTGACCAACTGGTTGACACATAGCACAAATTTCTAAACACATAATAAAAATTTACATTGAATTAACCACCTATCCTACACGTATTTTCATAGACAACTACATTAGGACACGTAAATGAAATTAAGTTTCTACATAGTACCACCAACACTCCTGGTAGTAATGTGAAACCTCCACGTAGAGCTTGTTGAGACTTGGCATTTAATGTTTATGTTGGATCAAAAGAAAATGTTAACCTTTCTTTCCCTATTAGATTATAATTATATGATGTGGTGTTGGACATCATCCATCTCTTCTCGAGTATGGGACAACACTTCTTCACCTACTGACAGAGCTTGGTATATACTAGATCAGTAGATCACACCAAGGCTCTTTATGACAATGTTAGAGCAAATATCAATGAGCAAAAAGAGTACATTGATTCATAGTCTCCAATTACTTCGAATTATTGGATGTACATTAATATTTGTCTTACAGACAAAATTTATCTCAAGTTGATTGGCCTTCAAGAAGCAATAATGTGTAGTCGAGTCGATATATCTAGGAAAGATATCTAATAGGAAGCATCCGAGAACTCATCTAAATTAATACAACACAGACGTACATGTTGCACGAAAGCACCTTGAATCAAAACCGATGAGTCATGTACACTGCTGTTGCTGCCATATCTTCTGGTCTGTGTCTGCAGAAAATATAAATTAAGAAAATACCAGACATTGAAGTTGTACAAAGGTGCATTGTTGTAGCTGCAATGCTCTGCATGATCCAGATTCAATTTCTACTTATCAGACATAGTCTTATTAATCCAAGTAAACATAGTATATGAAATGTCATGTTCTGTAACTGTAAGTCTGTAACTGTGGGCTCTCTACTACCTTGTTAAAAGGTTCCCACTTACAAAAAAATTTACTTTCCTTGAAATGCTGAAATTGATGTTTATTGATATTATTAACAAAGATAAGGTTCAAGAAGCAAAGACATTAAGGCTCCGTTTCGTTGGGTGTAAAACATTTTCAGTGTAAAATGATTTTCATGAAAAATAATTTACAATGGAAAACACAATTCCAAAATTAGTTTTTCGTTGTTTGGTTCCATGTAAGAAAAATAATGAAAAGAAAGGAAAATAAAAGGGAAAGTAAGGAGGTAGTGAGAGGAGTGTACAAGAGAGATAAGGAAAAGGAAGGAAAATGGTTTTCCATCAATTTTGAAAGGAAAATGGTTTTACACTCCTTTGCACACCAAACAATGTAAAATTGAAAATAGAGGAAAAACAGTTTTCCAGGAAAATGTTTTACACCCTACCAAACGGAGCCTAAGAGAGTGATTGGTTGGGGAAAAAACATTTTTCAGGAAAAGTGATTTCTCCACTTTCCTTTGTTCAACTTATAAGAGTGAAAAATAATTTTTCCAAGGGTGGAAATCATTTTCCTGTCAAAATGAAGGAATGCCACATTTTCCTCCCTATCTCTTACCTTCGTCTTTATTTCCTTCTATCCATCCTCTCCCTTCCATTTCACTCTTCTATTTCTCTCCAACTTTTCATGCAAAGAACCAAACAACACAAAACAAATCTACAATAGTGTTTTTACCCTGCAAAATGTTTTTTCATGGAAAGATGAAATTTCTGTTGGAGATGTTTTCCATCCAACCAAATGGAGTCTAATGATACAACTTCCAGTCTCCATATAACATATCTTTGGTTTTTTCTTTATTTAGCTCACACCCTGATGAGAGGGTGCTTTGGTGGAAGAAGAGTCTTGGAAGTGTTACTGAATAATCTAGCAGGAAAATAGAGTAAAGAGGACAAGGAGTCCTCTAGAAATTTGCATGTCAATCACACTAGTGCAAGGCATAAAGAAAGAAAACCCTGAATAGGACCCAATACATGAGACTAAAGAAAGCCCAAGATAAGATTACTAATGATATTACTTACTTAAGTACTTGAGCTTGGGTTCAGTATTCTCTCAGCGACTAGTAAATCTTCAGGGGTTGTAATCTGTTGAAAAAATGGCACCTGTATTAGCATAATTTCCAAGCATTTGTTGCCAAATCCATTAGCATCTATATAAGTCGACAGATGTAATTACTTTTTCCACCCTTTAAACAAAAGTAAGGGAATAAAAATTGATACCTTGATATTGGTATAAGATCCTTCGGTAATGTATACTTGATGCCCAAGGTGTTCCACAATAGAAACATCATCAGTGACCTCAAGTCCTCTTCTGAAAGAATATAATGACAATACTAAATTAGAGAAGCAATAATAGAGGTCATCAAGGTAATATTAAATTTTTTTAGAAGGAAAAAAAAGGATGCCCAATTAAAAGCGCCTTCATTTTGAGGACAGGATATTATTTTTCTTAAATTAAGAAGCTAGTTATAGCCATAGAATGATCGGTCACTTTCTCAAACCAAGGGGACAGTGGACACTGATACATCTAAAATATTCACTTTTTTCTGCAAAACTATTTTGCAATATTTCCATTTGGCCTCTTTTTCAATTAGTAGTTAGCTTGTAACTCTCCTTCACTCTAAGTACACACTACTTACTGTATACCCTGATTATTAAAGATTCTTTTACAGTCTTACATGTTACAAAACCGGTGGATGTCTCTTTCTCCATTCTATGCAATAATCTCTTATATTTTCCTTTTAGGTTATAACTTTATTTCAATGCTACCATAACTACCCTGATTAGAGATATTCTCACAATCTTACAGTTACAGAATGTTTTGATATTTTGTTGCTTATAGACGCCATTATAAGTTTTGTGCGAGTAAATGATCTAATGTACACAAGCCCGTAAAAAAAACATGCAATTACATGGTATATGTAGGCAAAACATGACAACAAAATTTGCATAGATTTTTTTATAGTTCTTAAAATGATCGACAACATCTAGCCCCAATGTGAAAACAATCTGAGAAAAATGCATATAAGTTCACTCACATGAAACAACTAGGTTCTTGAGCTTTTGAGAGAAAGGTTAAGAAGAGTTTTGGAGAATGTAATGTATCAAACACTCGAAGACCAATTATTTAAAAGAAATCAGCACATAGAGATGCTTAGCGCCTTGCTCGCGGAAATTCAGTTATGTTTATTAGTACTCACTTATGCACTGATCTATCTAATAAACTGAGTTTATATGAAGATTGTTGTTATTCATCAACTGAAAGGACAGAAAACAAAACACAAATGTTGGTCTAATCCATACAAGTTGATGCAACGTGTTTTCTGAGGTCTACAATTTAGGGGTAGCAATATTTGAGTTTTTTTGAGTGGAATGGCATCAGAAATTATGAACTCTCCTTATGGTTATTGAAGCGTGGGTTATAATCATTTGTATGAATTTTCAAGTTGAAAATTTGACAAGCTTATAACAATGCACTCCAGCAAAAAGAGTCATAAATGTAGAGCAGAGTTTAGTGCAATTTATATTAGATTAAATGACTTAGGAAATGGAATGGCAGAGATGAAACTCCTAGTACCATACTACCATTGAAGTGTAGGTATTTAATATGATAAAAAATATTGCTAAAGATCACAGGGGTCTTAAGGTACCTATTCACAAGATCAAAGCCATCCTTGAGCAATGCAGGCAAGATCACCTGCAGGAAGCAAAATGGTGATGGGTATAAATTATTTGAACAGGTTAGAGGAAAAATATAATGATAGCAACCATTAATCCACAGCAATCTCGGGCAGCAGTACCTGAGGAGTTTGCATTTCCCAAAGAGTTTTTCTGTCTAGAGTTTTCACAACAAAGCTCTTATTATTAGCCTGTAGAACATTATAGGAAATAAATAATCACATTAGAAAGGGTGCTTTCACACTGCTTTACTGATTGCTGAAATAAAGCGGTGATGCCACGAAGAGGGGTCATAGTTGCAATGGTAGAAAAGTGATCTATAAGACTTTTAACTATCAAGAAAGAAAAAAGTTCTCTACCTTAAAATCAACCTACCTGGTTTTGCTTTGATTTTAAAAAGTCACTACTAGCTAGTAAAGTGCATATCAACTATAGAGTTGAAGATCTACAAAGAATGTATGTCAAACCAGCGAGCATTGTAGGCAAAGCAGTGGAATGGATTGACCAGCCTAAGCACCATGGAGGCTAGCACATCCTGTGGGTAACATGGCCTATGAAACCATGTAGCTTGCCAACTTATATGTTTCCTATTCTTTTATTAATTGATTGAACATTCTAGCCCACAGTCACCTTGTCATGCCAATGGTGTGCCATGGGGCTCTTTGTAAACCACAGTCCAAGCACGACCTACTACATGGGCCTCATGCCCCCATGTTAGCGCAGCCGAGTTCCAACTTGTCAAGAAATACCAATTTTCGTTTTTGATAATATGCTCACAAAGTTCTAGTGATGAGGCTAAGGCAACACTAAGACCAACCACACTCAAGGGATATGCGAATGAGCATAGCTTGGACAGATTAGTGAAAAGGATTAAGAAATAAAAACGGATTTAGATTGATGAACGACATATTACATAAGATATTGGATAAATACAAGCTTTCGAGAGGCTTGCTCCCTCCCAAGCACAAAAGAAAACCCTCAAGAATACTCATCATTTTTTTCCCTTCTCTAACTAGCTATCGTACTCTTCAAGCCCATAATAACAAAAGCATAATATCTCTACCTTGAGCACCCTTATATTGATGCTTAGCATCAATCCTAAACCCACTTCCCCTGCATCAATTCTAAAGCAGTAGAACTTCTCCATCCCACTACTCAACTGATTTTTATTACTCCATCCAAATAATTAAACAAAACCCTCCTCTATTCCTCCAACCCAGATAAATCGAATGGCCTTTGTAGCAACTGTCCCTGCATAAAACCAAATTGATTCCCCGAAATGCTCGAGCATTTCCCCAATCAATATTATATTACTCGATCCCGCAATTTCATGGTGTGACTCATAAGTTTTAGCCCTCGATAATTTAAGCACTCTTTGGCATCTCCATTGTTTTTGTATTTTGGTACCAAGGTGCTTTTCTTCCATGTTCCAATCTTACTCTGTTTGTCTATGAAATCTTGTTGAATAGGTTAGTTAATCAATCAAGACCAATCTTCCCTAGGCATCGCAAAACCACAATAGGGACTTAGCCAGCTACTTTCTTCAGTTTCGTTCTCTTCAATGCCTTCTCTACCTCTACTTTTTGAATTCTTCACGTATACTCTTTGCTTACTTTCCGCTCCTCAATTGAAATGCCTCCCCTGACACTCATTTGGCTTCCATCAAACAGCTCATCAAAGTATTCTCCACATTTGTCCTTCATATCTCTATCCTGGACTAGGATATTTTAATTTCAGCATTCACATAACTCACGAAGATCCTTCTTCAACACTTGTCTTCATTTAGCTATTTTAAAGACTTCTCTTTCACCCTCTCGCGTCTAGTTTTTCGAATATTTCCTGATATGCTTTTGACTTCGCTTGCCAAACAACAAATTTTGCCTCCACCTTAGCATCTAGTAAACACCCTCTTGACAAAAACATAACAATGGGTCATTGAGCCCACTTCTGAACCCCATTGCGACCCAAGCTGCTTCCCTCTAAGAAGCGTCTTTATGCAAAGCACACTAAGGACATAGCCACGACCGCAGTGTCACCTTCATCGCCCATCTCTATGGCCACAACAAGCTTCCTAGTGGATGCTTGATTCAACCCACTGCCAAGATTAAGGTATCAGATTCCCCACTTATCCTAGCTTGAGGTTTTAGGTGCTTCTGATCATCCTAGACCCATTATATAATGACTTTGCAAGTCATCGCCCTTGTAGGTGTTGACTCTGAACGAACATGACCCAACTTAGTACTATCACAACCTTAGATACGAGGCATTGGAAATGCCCAGACTCTAGAGTTATCAGTTCTTATAGATATTTTTATTTGAAAAAAGGAAAAGCTTTCTTGCTCCAAAAATGCTAGAACCCAAGTAAGTAATGGAGGCTTTTCTAGATCATGCATGACGAGATAAGGCTAGCCACAAATTTAAGTGACGACTAGTAAAGTTATTTTTTGAGAGCATCTTCAATTCTGGCAAATAAGCTGAAGTCTATTTCTTGTACATGCAAAAAGTCAAAATTGGAAAGGGAAACATGGAAACTGTCTACACAACATTCTGGTGTCACTTTCCCAAAATATTCGTAAGCTAATTGGAACAATCAGAAGGTCACCTTTTCCTAATTCTTTGACATAGATCCAAAAATAAAAATAAAAAGTGATTGAGCTCCGAGAAACCTGTTTTAGCCATAATTGCTATTTACCTCCTTTATTGTAGCTTTAACAGGCACACCAAGTACAGCAGCTCCATGCACCTTACCATCTTTAAGAACCTACAAGACGAAATTTGAAACATCTAGGATTGCTTAGCTAAAATCATCCAGTAACCACCAAAAATACTATCCCTGGAACAAATTGAAAGTCGTCAAGAGAGTTAAAGTGAAAGTATTTGGATAAACCATATACATAAGGAAGATTGTTATACAAGCAAACTCTCTTCAATGCTATACTACTCAAAACAAGAACTCCCACTATTTCAAAATAAGGCACCACCTTTGCCAATGACGAACTTTAACCATTTGTTTCCTACAAAATATTTAGACAATTATCAAAAAATATTATTATTTGGAATATATAAATACGTAGCTAACAATATACTTCCTCCATTTTTTTTTTACTTGCAACATTTACCATCCTAGGAAGTTGCATATTACTTGCAACATTGACATTTTTGGCAATATATTATCTCTTTCAATCTCCCAACACATGAAGAGTCCTTTTTTTTATCTCTTTCTATCTCTCCTCTTAAATTCATGTGCCATACTTCAATGTTGCAAGTAAAAAAAACAGAGGAAGTATATTTTTTTGAGAAGTTTTAGCTATAGTTGTTCCATTTATAAATAGTTGCACCATTTGCATAATGTTTACTATTCACATATTACACTTTGATTGTCTTTCGTGATTTATATTTTAGGTAAAACATAGTCATATGAGATCTTGTTACATTCGTCTGTAAATTTTCATAATATCAGCTTTTTATAATTTTTACTTATTGATAATTAAAGATATTAATGTTTAAAACCATGCATCGGCAAGCACGAAAACATAAAAGGGTGCAACTATTTCTAAACGGAGGAAGTAAATTTTAAGAAGATTTCAACAATCTAAACGCTTACTCTTCCTTGATTTGTGATGAGCTACTTTGTATCTACTCCTACATTTTCAAATAAGATATTTTGTCCTATCAAAAAAGAAAAAGGCCAAAGCTAACTCTAGAAAAAATCAGGTGCCTTTTAGTTTGAAACAAAAGGAACACAAACCACCCTTTCACAAGAGTCAGGACACAAAGTTGCTTTCATATTTACAGTAGCAGGTACAACTAAAATTCGCAACCAAAATTTGAGATCTAATAGGTAAAAACAAATATGCTGGTGATGATGTTGAACAAAGATAACAAGCAACCGATGAAGACCAACCATCCAAAACTAACATGCAAATTAATAACAATAACCTGATAACAGAAAAATTCAAACCTTCTCTATATCTTGAAACAACACTAACGGTCTTGCCGAATCATGGATGCAGACCAATTCAGCACCAGAAGCAATAGCCTGCACTGGAGGAATCGTATTAGTCTTCCTTGGATCCACCAAAAGCCGAGTTACAAGAAATAAACACTGCTCGAGTATAAAACTAGACTTTAGGGAGAGCAAAAATTCCTTATTTACTCACCTAAGTATTACTTGTATACTCACCACCAACCACACACGAGCAGCACACCACTGTACAGATAATGTCTTCAAATCTTGAAAACTTTTTGATTTATCACAAGATCCTACCCTTAACGCCTGCCCCTTGACATCTTTTACTATTAGAAATTTTTGGCCACAAATGTATACATTGCGCATAGACAGATTTACAAAATGTCACACACATAATCAGACACATGAGACATTCTTCCAAGTTGTGACTACCGTGCTTGTATAATTGGGAAAGCAAAATGTACGAGTAGGATTTTGCGAATTCCTAAACTTTCTTATAATTTAAATAAAGTGTAACAAGAGAGAATATTTATCTTATGCTTAAACAATAAGAACTGCTTCTTCTTTTATATATATTATTATAACTTCGTAAATAAAACTATTTCTTCTATTGTATTTGTAATGATAAATAGATACAGATTGTAAAGTTATCTTAGTCACAATTATAAAATTGAAGCTGAGTGGTTCGTGGATTTAAAAGAACACACTATTTCTCTTAAAATAAGTGTGTTTTAAGTTTGTTTATTTCAAGATGCCCCCTCAAATTTAAATCTTCATCTCATTCAACATAGCTATTGACTAATGAATATGAACATCGTCTTGAAGTTTTTGAAAAAATCCACTACAAGTGGTTTTGTCATGATATCTACCAATCTACCACTTGAATCTCGACTTGCATAATTGGATCTCAATAACTCTATTCTTCATGAGCTCTCAAATATAGTGATTCTCAAATGTAGGAAGAAAGATGGAGGAAATTTCATGAAACTTGGTCAAAACATAATCACTTAGTTACTAGATACAAGTGCCACTTTATAGGCATAAAACAACTAAGATTCCCTGAAAAAAAGCAACTAAGTAAAAAAATGGGGAACACGCTCACAACACGAATATTGAATATTGACATGTGTTAATTAAACACAATGACCCACTAACCATTATCACCTTATTATTAGGAACTACTAAGATTAATTTTGGAGAAATCTTATGTCGATGTGTTTGATGTATTTCCTTTATCCGTGAGAAATTGGATTCTTAGCAAGTCCAATAGCAAATATATTTTCAAAGATGATAAATATCGGAATTCCCTAACCACGCTTCAGTTCCTCCAAAATTCTAGAAGTCCCAGGTTGCTCGACATGCTACAAAAAGTGGTTTATCTCTCGTTATTGAAGGCCACGAACCAAACTCTTTTTATTAAACGAACACATAACCAAAAATGCCTTTGCATGTCTACATATGACCTGCTTGGCCTAAGAAAATATGTAAGTTTCTCATACCATTAACATGGTGCAAAAAATTTTAGAAGTTGTTTGCAAGTGGGAATAGAATGGTTTTCCCATAAAACGACTTGTTAACCCAACTCCATAAGTTACTACCGAGTCAAGTGAAAGTCAAATAATGTAGACCACGACAACGCCCTTAAAATAAAGTGGACAATTTTAGTGTTGCCTTCTTCGTCTCAAAGGGGTTCCTTCGATGTATGAACTTAATACTATTTTGGGACATCGCCTTTGCTGCTCAAACTCACATGGGGTGAAGGACTCGGTATATATCGTAGAGTCCGACATGAAAAATCATATATTCAAGGAGATAGGGGACACACGATACACATACTCATACGCTCTTTTATTAGATTATGAAATTTAACACAAAGGTCAATTACAATTTTCTACAAGTAAGTGCTTAATTTAAATTGTTTGGTACTCCCTCCGTCCCGATTGACACTTATAAGGGCACGTATTTTTAGATGATAAGTTGTTGTTTGGTTATCAATTGTTATTTTATTGAAAAAGTAGATGTGATAGGAGTTAGTAGGTAGTAAAAGTAGTATTATTTTATGTGGTGGAGAGAGCAGTGTAGGCCAATGGTTAGAGTTGTTAGGTAGTAGGAGTGGTATTATTTTATTTGGAGGAGAGAGTGTGGGCCAATAGTTAAAAGGTATAAGGATTAAAATAATAGTGGGTCATCTCCCAAAATAGAACCGTAAAGAGTATTATGGGACGAGATGAAAAAGGAAAGTGTAAAGAGTATTCTGGGACACAGGGAGTACTATAAATAAAATACAGTATAGATAAAGGTTTCCTTCCCCAACTTGCATAAGCATCCATGACCGATCTTCTAGGAAGAAAGAAAGGGATGGAGGGCAAAGGAGAGGAGACCTCTTGTTTGGTCGGTGAAGTTGAACCATATGCGATTTTTCATGTTGTTTGGTTAACCTAAGAAAAAAACCCAATCCAAGTGTGCACCCCGCTCTTAGTACCATGTCAATGACTTTCTCTCTTCAAACCCTAAACCAACACACCTAATCTTTTCCTCAAAGTCTTAATAACAACAGCTGGCTATTTTACTATACACTCTCCAATCTACATTGCATATTGAAAACGTCCGGTATTGTTGGCCTTCTCATCCTCATCATCACCACCACTGGTAAATAGATATGACCATTTAGTCGCCATATTAGGCATATTCAACCTTTAGTGGCCAATTTCAACAAATAACAGGTGCATACAACATCGATAGAAAAAGGGTGGTCCAAGAAATGCCAATGGTTGCAATTGTGGATAGGTCTCTTTCCAACTATCTTTCTCTCACATGCACACATACTAAATCGGTTAACACGCCCATGGGAGTTTCTAAGTTGTTAATATGGTGATGTTTGATTTGTACCGATTGGTTTTATGGTAGTGTGTTATCTTCTCTCAATCTATGTCGGTGGGCGGATATTTAGGATTAGCTATAAATCCTTTGTGATAATTAAAAGGATTTGACTATACTACATATGCCAACAATGTGAATGTATGTTGACAGCTACGATGCTCAGATTCGTCAATTCAGCTCATATATTCATGTCATCTCCTTGACAAATGGATATGGGCACTTTGTTTCGACGAAAAGGGAAAAATTTATACTCGTATACATATTTACAACAAAAGAGCATACCCTTCACTTGTCCCGGCTCTCTATCATAGATTTAGACGTCCCCGGACTCCCCCGCATTCTCAAGTTTGGAAGTTTCCATGTCAACGATAAACCCACATCCGAGTATGATTTCGAGCATATCGATTTACAGCATTTTAGGAAACTCATATGCTAAGATACTTCACAGTTAAGTATTCTAATGCACTTGGAAGGGTGACTTCTAGTAAAGTAACTTAAGGTTTGTATAAGAGACTATGAGAGAAGAAAATATTCTGGAAGCATTTATTAAGGTTTCTAGGACTGATTGCAAGTCCTCACAAGCAATAAGTGATAAAATAAAAACTCCCTGCAACCTAAGAGAAGGCTAGGGTGTCACCAATTGTGAATTTGCGGATTCGTATTCTAGATGAAGAGTGACATGCACAGACCCAAGATATACACCTAAATATCTGCTACTGGGACCCTATTAAAGTCTCCATGAACAACTCCAGTTGTTTACCTTGTCTAATGATATGAAAATTGAATTACATTTATTCGAAGTAAGAATAAAGCAATGGCGGCTTCTATGTTAAATATTCACTAAAAGATAGAAATGACAAAAAGTTGGAACTCATGTTTTGCACCTGAAGTCCATTGTAAACAGAGTCTTGTCTTTCCTTCCCAGGTTCAGTGAATTTGAGGTCTACATGTATCTTGTCCCTCATTTCTGGAGAAACAGAACACAAATCTTGCCTATTATCCTTCTATAACAAGAAAAAGAACAGGAAAGAACAAGATAAATTGAGCACATCTAATTGGACCTTCAAAAATGTCTTTGTATGATGGATCACAAACTACAACAATTTCTTTCACTTCGACCATTTGAGAAAAAGTGTACAAACTGCCAAAAAACCAAAATATATAGTTAGCTCAAAGATGTAAGTACAAGTATGCGAAAAGTACTAGTAAATAAAGCAGAATAAGGATACACTGAACCACATAAATCACATATTCTACAAGCACTGATTAGGGAGTTTCAAAGGATGTTTCTGCCTCATGATTTGTATACGGATGACAGAGAGATAGGAATGGATTATTGTAACTTAAACAAGAAAATGCAACAAATGGGAAGAAACATCCAAAGACCCTTTAATCCCTCAGATAATTCCCTTACCCTTTGATTCTTCTATCCTCCCTCCGAGAAGGGGGACGGGAAGGGGGGGACTTCCAAGCAGTTATATCGAGCTTAGAATTGCTTATAAACATCTTTCTTTCCTTTTCATCATTTATAGTATATTAATCTATAACTATGTTACAAGCATCATGAAGAATATAGTTGCATTCTTGACCTTGTCTAGTGGAGTAAATTATCATTCCAATCTGCAGCAGCCCTTGGCGCTCAAATATCAAATAAGAATAGCGAGATCTATGTTCGGATTAGTAAAGTACTTTTCTTTGCATCCAATGGACATTGTCATTGGGTTGAAACCAAATGACATATAAACACCCGATTCTCCTCTATGGTTTGACCTAAATTGATGCTTTACATCACGTCGTATAATAACCATCATGTCCATCCCTGTACCCAATACCCATGAAATCATGCACATTGTGTTCTATGATACCTATACAATGCAATTGGTTGGCCCAGAAGTGGAAGGTACTGCTTCGGCATGCTTGCCTGTTTGAACAAACATAACGAGGTCAACAGAGTAAGAAGGAAAACAACGACACACAGTAAAGAAGCTAAAAGTACAGTCTTGAATGCAGACATGTAGAGGCTATACAGCTGAAATAAGAAAATACCAGTAAATAGCTGATAGAATTGATAGCTAAGAAATGATGTTGTATGAGTGACCAAGTCAGGTGCGTATAAAAAATTGAAAACTGAAAAGTGAAGGAAAACTGGATGTGCTATGTGAATAATGAAAATCTAACAAATCAAAATGAAAGAAAGAGAACACCAGACTCAAAAAAATAAAGAAATGACAGAAAAATGGTTCTCCAAGGAAAGGATAGGTTAATACCGAGCTTTCCTAACAACTCTTATCAGGGTTTTTCCTAAAATGGGCTAGAGAAAATCAGAATAGGAGATTAACCAATCTACTTGTAGTTACCAATAAAAGGTGAATGATAAAGAGGATGAAAGAGCGGAGGAAATAGTCTGACTTGGGCTACTCATAAGCTTGGATGTTTATCAATTATTGCAGACTAGAATGAATAAAAGCGAGGAAGACGAGGAAATTCATAAATTATAGAGTTTAAGGTTTTCAATTCAATAATCAATATGTCATTGCCTCATTGGCTATAGTGCTTGATTGTGAATACCAAATCTCTAAAAGCATCTTATTGTGATACTACTCAAAATGTTTAACCATATATCAATGGGGCCTTGTCCTGGTAGATTTAGAGTGCTTAGGTGCACATTATCCACCTTCCTTCAATGTTTAATCATCAATTCATTAGAAAATAAACTAACCCGTGCATAAAAAAAAAAACAATTACTTGACATAAGTGGTAACAAACCCCATATATGTGAGGCAGTTGGCAAGGTTTTAGAGCATTATGTAATTTACTATCCTCATTAGATTTCAATGTTTAATCATCAATTCATCAGAAAATAAACTAACCCGTGCATAAAAAAAACAATAGCTTCACATAAGTGGTAACAAACCCCATATATGTGAGGCAGTTGGTAAGGTTTTAGAGCATTATGTAATTTACTATCCTCATTAGCTTGGTGAAAAGGTACCAATACAAATACAAAACCAGTTTGTTCTGCCATTTGACAGAAACTAGGATAAAAGTGTAGCGAGTTTTCGAAGAAGTCATCTAAAGTATGAAAGAGACATTCAAACTGTGTTAACTAATTTGGTTAATCACACCATTAACAAAGCATGATGTTTAAAAAAAATACATTTTACAGCAGTTAAGAGTTAAGACCATGAAAACAGAAATGCACATAACCAACTACTCATACAAAACTCTCAAAACAAAATTTCAATAGTTAAACCATTAAAATTCCATTTTTTGATATACCATATCATAATCATTAATGAATATGTCATATCTCAAGCAACAAAGTTATAAACTTTGAATAAGCCACAATTTAATAAGATTAAGGGAGAGACATACACCCATTCTCTTGCCCTTGCCACCAGCAAGAAGGATGACAGAAACGCTTTTCTCCTTCACAATTGCATTTCCCTGCAAAAATGTTTAAGATCCATCAAATAATATTTGAAAATAACTAAAAATCCAAAGAAAAAACCCAAAAAGGGAAGAATGTGATTTTTTAAAATTACTACAAATAAAACGGCCAAACCTCGGTAGAATTTGCAGAACAATTGATTCTTAAAGCAGACCATCTTGGTTTTGCCAATACTTGTAATTTCTGAAATTGAGAGGGGAAATAGATGGAAGTTGTGAAAGGGACATTTTTGGTGGAGGAATTGAGAGATATGGCGGGAATTCTGGGATTAGAGGAAGACCCATAAACTGCACAAGATAAAGTGAGCTGCTTTGCTCCAATGAACGCCATTGTTTCGTCTCCTTTGTTTGCTCTCTGAGTAAGTGCCCAAGTGTGTTTTAGTTAGGGGTCTAAGTTCGGTTTTCGGTATGCCAAACCAAACCGAACTAAATTCGATTTCAAAATTTCCAATCTAAATCCAAGCCAGAATTTGGCTCAAACCAAACCAAATCAAACCAAAATTTGAGACCGAAAACCAAACCAAACCGAATTTTTTTATATTCCAAAATCCAAACCAAACCGAAATTAAACCAAACTGAAAGTCTGAATTATTCTACAAAAATATAAGCAGATTAAGAATCACAAGACTACAAGAGTGGCAGAATTAAACTACAAAAATACAGGGCTGGCAGAATGAAGTGGATATAAGTAAGAGCAATTGCTGCAGCACAAGAGTGAATGATACCAGGGGCACACCAAGTAGAAGAAAACCTCATCAATTTCGTATTTTTGTAACTAATTAAAAAAAATTAAACACCGGAAAAAATAACAGAGACATCACTTTCTTATTTTCGTAACTAATTCTAAAAAAAAAAATAAACACCGAAAAAAATAACTAAAAATAGCAGACATCAATGTCGTATTTTTAGTGACATTAAGTTCATATTTTCGTAAATAATCTTAAACAAAAACACTGAAAAAAAATAACAGAGAGTAACAATAACATAGGAGAAATTAAAATGACGAAATAATGAAAAAAAAAAATTGAAAATACCTGATCTTCTTCGAGGTTATGCGTCGACCACTCGACCTTCTTCAATGGTAGAGTTAAATTCTCTCTTAGGAGTGGAGTGAGAGAGAAGCGTTGAAATGGCTAGGATAGAGAATAGGAAAACGGCGTACTGTTGTAACTTTAGGCTTTAGGGTTTCAACTTTCAAACTTTTAACTTTACTTAATTATGAATTAGGGTATATTCTGTTCAACTTATCTGATCTTATCTTATCTTATCTGATCTTATCTTATCTTATCTTATCTGATTTTATCTTATCTTATCTTATCTCATCTTATATAAGTTAAAATAAGTTGAACAGAACGAACCTTAGGAATTAGGAAAATGGTTGCGTGAGTAGTGAGTAATGAGTAATGGGCTTTGAGTTTGGGCGTTGGGTTTATGATTTATTTAAACCAACCCTCCAACCCATGCTGATTTAGTTTTTTCGGTTTTTCAAAATCAAAACCGAACCAAACTGAAAAATTGATTTTTTTTTCTTTTTGAATCCAAACCAAACCGATTTATAAAAAAACCAAATCAAATTACTAATTCGGTTTGGTTTTGTTTGGTTTTCGGTTTTCAGTTTTTAACCAAATAACTTACACCCCTGGTTTTAGTAGGCTTTATTTTATACTCCCTCCGTCTTTTTGAGTTTTGAGTTGCTACATTTTGCCACGTTTGGGTGTCTCAATTTATTTGCTACATTTGCTAAACATTTCTAGTATGTGATACCCACATATTATTTACCTTTATACCCTTATCTTTGTCTTCATTGCACAAAAATACAACTACTTTAGGTGTAATTGCTCTACTTTTCAATGGTCCTCACATGTTTCCTTGACAATTGTATAAAAGTGAATGTAGCAACTAAATAAGATGAAGGGAGTATCTCGTCAATAGTTGGATCACGTAGCTAATTTCGCGCAAATTAGTAGGTGCACACGTTTCGTATGAATCTAAATATGATGTCTCACAAATATATGTTATTTCTATTATGTATTTTAAATTTTATTTTATTGAATGGTGGGTAATACTAATAATAACAATAACCAATAAACACAGAGTGGCATACATTGACACAAGTGGTGCATGATTATTTTTTTGGGTAAAATACAAGTGGTATATGATTTATGGAATAGAAGATTTAGATTGCGTCAGTATGGTGAGTACAACGCGCAAGGATCTAATTGCGGGAAAAATAAAAATGAAATTAAATGAATATCCGTTGTAAAAATAAAGAGCATTTGTAGTATCTAATGTAATCCCCCGTAATTTTATGAATTTTATAAATATATTTAATGTATATTTATAAATGATTTTAATATTTTATGAGTCGAATTATTTTAATATTTGACTATTTTGAGGAGTTAAAAGAGTTTTATGGTTTTTATTTCTTAAATTAACTAAATGTTTCATTAATTGGAACTTTAATTATTTAAAGCGTAGTATTTAAAGTATATTTAATTATTAAATTAAGCTTATGGGTTGAGAAGCCCAACTTGTAGCCTTTTGAGCTCATTTGAAAGCCCAAAGGAGTAATTCTTTTCCTAATAAGACTCTTATTCTTATGTACTCCTAATTCTACTAGGATTAGGGAAAGGGAACCTATAAATACTTCATTAAACCTCCCATGATTCATATTTTCAGATTTGGCTTTTGTTTTCCGCTAATTCTTCTTTCCTCTTTCCCTCCCTTCACTCGTTTTTTCTCTCACCCGAATCTGATTGTCCAGATTTCTCATAGTTCCGTTTATTTTTACCCAAATATTCCTTCCGAGAAATTGTAGATCTCGAAAAGTTATTGAACTTACGCTCAAGAATCACTCGATTCCAATTATTATTCTATCAGTTATGGCCTCTGCAAGTTTCGCAATTTTGCTGCCATATTTCACTCGCGATTTCGGTATTTCACTCTTTTTCTCCCTTTTTCTTTTGATTATTTTCCTCGTTTTCTTATATATTGATTTCATATATATTGATCTAATATTTCAAAGTATTATCTTGTTAAATTATTGTTTAAAGATTGTATCTTTAATTATTTCAGATTATATATTTCATATTATTAAGCAAAAAAAATTTCAGATTTAATATTTTATGTTCAAGGAGAGATTTAAATATTAAAGTCTTGATTTTTGAGGTTTTAAAAGCCTATTTTAGTAGTACCATATTTCAGGGTTTGAAATATTTAATCTTTGGTGTCAAAATAATTTTAGAAAAGGGTTTGACACGTTTTTAAGTGAAGTTTTATTGCTGTAAATTTATTGGTATATTAATATACCAATGTTTTGTATTTTGTTAGGCGGAGATTATTCTCTAGGCAACTTTTATAGTAGAAAAGTGGCCTCTCAATTTGTCTACACAAGGTACGTACATACTTGTGTGCTATATGACTAGTATCATGATTTAAGGAGGAAAAAGTTGTAGTATCATGTATAGGAACTTTATAAGTTCATATGTGATTTCTCGTATGATTGATTTCTACATGTTTTATGCCTGTGAGCAAGCATGTTAATTATTAGATTTATTATGAGTAACGAATTGTCATGTTTGTATGGATTATTGATGCAAGCATGTGGATGGAAACTTTAATTATTAATTCACATGGGGGAATTAATATGTTATTAAGATTGATTCATGATTATTCATGTGTTCCCTTACAAGTATTATCTTCACTACTTTATGAGGACTGTGGGCCTTATTTGGTAAGTTGATAAGTATGCCTTTTAAAGGTAAGTTGATTGTTTGCTAGGTTCAACAAATAAGAAAGTTGAGATTAAAAGAAAGTAAGTCTTGGGTTGTAAGTTGTGATCATTTATTAAATCCTAAGATAAAAGAAGTTCAGTTGTGAATGTTTGCTTTGTATTTCTGAGTTGCTTGTATGTGTGTCATAACAAGTAATAACTTATAAAGAACGTAAAGTGTAACGTGGATAGTTATAGACTTTAGACTGGTGCACGTCTAGAGTTGGACATTAGGAGTTGGGTACATGGTGAGCGAACCATGGCTTTTTACGGGAGATGGATTGATCATCATCCCTATTACAGTTAGCAAAGGTTCCTCGATATCGCAGGTCATTTCTGGAATACGTGGTAGCTCCCGTATTTCGTCTTCGTAACGAAGACATTAGTAGATAAGACAACTCAGGTCCAATAACTATTCCATTTGAGTAATAAAAAGACGTGTAGAGTTTAGTTCAGTTCAAGTTGTTTGCAGAATGTTATATGATTATATTATTATTTAGTCCTGCATGTTATTTATTTAGTATCCTGCTAGGAACGTTTATGTATTATTATGTAGTACTCAGCTTTGCTGATTACGTGCTTTGCTTGTATGTGTTGATCATGGCTTTGCCTTATTGATCCTGTGATGACCCAATTGTGGTGAGCAGATTCTTTAGAGCATTGATATTTACAGGTTCGCATATGTTGTATCATTGGGAATCTGGGAATGGAGAGCTTGTGTAATCTAATATACCATATTTTCTGAATTAGTAATAAGTTGTTTGAGTAGACATATTTAGAATGTTTGATTTTAAAGTATTTATTTATTTATTTATGATAAAGTATGGAGTTTAGTTAGATGTTTTCCGCTGTAAAATTCTGAATAAGCCGATACGTTATCACACGGGCGATAATGCTTTGGTAATTCTCTATGTTTTATATTAAAAAAGTATTTCTGAAAAGAGAGAATTATCGGGGTGTTACAAAGTGGTATCAAAGCTTTAGGTTATTTTCAAAACTTTTAGGCGCCTAACTAACTAACTTACCAGTTATTTGAATAAACTTTTAGAATTGCTCTTACTTATTCATTTGGAAAAATTTATAGGAATATATTATTATATAAGTTTTAGAGGTTTGAAATTATTTTTTTAGTAGACTGAATTTTTTTTTTTCTCCGAAAATTTTATGGTCGGATTTTTTTTTATTATTATTTCGAAATTTTGGAAAGTTCGAAAAATTGAATTTCCGAAATTTTTTTTTAAGAATCGAAATTTTTTTTTTCTTTTCCTTCAACTTTTATAAGTCCGAAATTTTTTTTTTATGTCGAAATATTTTTTTTAGACACTTAATTATTATTATATTATAAGGAGTGTCTGCATTATTTTTATTGACTTTAAAGTTTTACTTGTTGCATTATGAGAATGGGCAGTATAGGAAGGGCATATAGGATATAAATATTATATTCCTGCATTGAATAGTTAGTTCAGCATGATTATTATTTTCTTCCCTGCTAACTATTCATGATTATTTTTTTTCTTCCCTGCAAACTGTTTGTATTTTTCTTGCCTGCTAAGTGTTAGTATATTATTGTGCCTATGATGTTAATGGCAACTTGTGTATTATTATTTTTGGGAATGCGTACAGGGAGAGTACTAAGTATATCCATTGGAATAGGTTTAATTTATTTGTTATAGATTCCTAACCATGTCTGTCAGGCAAGTTAATAGAGTAGGAAGCCATCATAACCCAATTGTATTAAGTGATGATGAGAATGTTCGATGTCATGAGCCTGGAAGTGATAGCTACACTAGCTTAGAGAGCATTATGTGTTATGTGTTAAAAGTAGACATCCTTGTTAGCGATATATGAAGTAATTCAAGAGTTTGATCGTACTAGAGCGCAAACCTGAAAGGACATCTACAATGTTACTTGGAGACCTTATCTGAGCGATGTTAGTGATTTAGAGATGGATGAAAATGGACATCAACCCAAAAGGATTCGAAGATCTACTAGATCTAGGAATTCAGGTTATTATTATTACTATTATAGCGAAGACTCTGAAGACTTTGAAGATGAAATGTTACTCCATGAAAGTATAAAGGAAATAAGAATAGGAATGATAATGTAACTCCATAAGAGTATTTATTTATGCTTTAAGATTAGTTGTTGGAAAGTAGTCAAGCTACAATGGTTTAAATTTCCTTCTTTAGCATCTTTATATTGTTGAGGAATAAGTTGGTTATTTTGGATTGGAAAATATTCTTGTTATCGTTCGAGGAATAAAAGTTATTATTTAGTTATTTGAGTTGAGTGAGAATATATTTTAGTACGTGAAAAGGGGAAATATTTTATTTATTATGATTGGTTTGATTTGATCCTTATGTGATTATTTATGTGATTATTTATTCATGCGTGAATATATGATTGTTATGGTTCATAATGTGTGAACTTAGTGTTATAGTAACTTCATGAGAAATTGTTTGTTGATGCGATCTTTATGGTCAAATCAAATGTTGTCTTCGTAGGAAATGGCAAGTAAGTGTGAATCGAAACCAAAGTAGAGTTACGTTAAATTTCAGTCGCGAAGTAGAGTGTCAAATAACAATGATGCCTTAGCTTCTGCTATTCGCCTATTGGCAGAGAAATTGACTCACGAAAGAATTGAGAGTCCCAATTCTGACGGGGACATGTTTGAGAGACTAGCTAAGATTAAATCGTTGTACTATAAGGGGCAAGCTGACCCTACCTTCTTAAAGAGTGGATTAGGGAGTTTGAAAAGATTTTCGGGGCTGTGAACTATCTTGAAGGTATGAAAGTAGGTCAAGTTGTACTGTATCTGAAAGATGAGGCTGACTTATGGTGGAAAGAAAATAGAAATAGACTTAGTGTTGTGGAAGAGTTTAATTGGGAATCCTTCATTACTACTTTAAGAGGAAAAATTTTACCCTGTTTTTTTTTTTTTAGGAAACTAAAGGCCCAAGAGTTTATCAACCTTAGGATGGGGAGCATGACCATCTCTGAGTATTATAGAAAGTTCATAGCATTGTCTAGATTTGCACTTGAGGTAATAGCCAATGAGGAGTTAAAGGCTCAGTGATTTGAGCAATGTTTGATTTAGGAAATTCAATTGGGGCTAGTAGATTATGAAGAAATTGACTTATCTATCAGTATTCCTACTGGAGAGATCATAAAGTGTACCAAGTTGTTTAGAAATTTGCCTTTGAAGATATGAGACTGTGACTTTCCATTTGACTTAATAGAATTCAATTTGGGAGACCTAGATGTGATTCTTGGGATGAATTGGTTAAGTCTTTACAAGGCCAATATCGACTGTGAGATTCAGAAGGTAGTGTTAAGAAACCCTTTGGGAAAATTGACCTCCTATAGGCGCTTTGGGAAACCTAAGAAGTTTGGAGTTATCTCTGCTATGCAAGTAAGAAAGTTGATGAGAAAGGGGTGTGAGTTATTCTTCTGTAGTGTGCAGGATGTGAGTAAGGAAGTTGAAGTGAAGCTTGAGGATGTTCCAATTGTGAACGAGTTTATGGATGTGTTTCCAAGTGAGATTTCAGGTATGCCACCTGCGAAAGCTGTTGAGTTCACCATAGACTTAGTTCCTGGAACTGCACCTATATCTAAGGCACCCTGTAGAATGGCACTTCCTGAGATGAGTGAGCTGAAAATGCAATTGCAAGAGCTATTGGATAAAGGTTATATTAGGCCTAGTGCATCACCTTGGGGAGCTCCTGTGTTGTTTGTGAAGAAAAAGGATGGAAGCATGAGGCTATGTATTGATTATAGGGAGTTGAATAATGTAACCATCAAGAACAAATATCCTTTGCCTAGAATAGATGACCTATTCGACTAGTTGAATGGAGCGAGTGTGTTCTCAAAGATTGACTTACGTTCAGGATATCATCAATTGAGGGTAGCTGATAAGGATGTACCTAAGACTGCCTTTAGAACGCGTTATGGTCACTATGAGTTCACTGTAATGCCATTTGGGTTAACCAATGCTCCTGCTATATTTATGGACTTAATGAATATGATCTTTCATGAGTTTCTAGATAAGTTTGTGGTAGTTTTCATTGAAGACATACTGATATATTCGAGGAATGAGGCTGAGCATGATAAGCACTTGAGGATCATTTTGGAGACATTGGGGAAAAACCAATTGTATGCCAAGTTCTCTAAGTGTGAGTTCCGTTTGGAGAAAGTAGCGTTTTTGGGTCACTATGTGTCTAAGGAAAGAGTCTCAGTAGATCCTGCTAAGATTCAAGTTGGGAGTGAGTGGCCAACTCCAAAGAACGTGTCAGATATTAGAAGTTTCTTAGGTCTAGCTGGCTATTATAGGAGATTTGTGAGAGATTTCTCGAAGATAGCAATATCTATGACAAATTTGATGAAAAGGAGTCAAAATTTGAGTGGAGTGAAAAGTGTGAAGAAGCCTTTCAGATTTTGAAAGATCGTTTAACCTCTGCACCTGTTTTGACCGTGCCTGATGGGAATGAGGGATTTGAGGTATATAGTGATGCTTCGAAGAATGGTCTAGGATGTGTGCTACAGCAGAATGAGAAGGTAATTGCGTATGCGTCGCGTCAATTGAAACCTTATGATACCCTACCAATGACCTAGAGTTAGCTGCCATAATGTTTGCTTTGAAAATTTGGAGACATTACCTCTATGGAGCGACTTGTAAGATATTCACGCGACCATAAGAGCTTGAAGTACATCTTTACCCGAAAAGCCCTCAACATGAGGCAGAGGAGATGGCTAGAGTTGATAAAGGACTATGACTTAGACATCCAATACCATGAGGGGAAGGCAAATGTAGTCGCTGATGCGTTGAGTAGAAAGTCGAGACATATCATGAACGCCTTGATAGTTCCTGAGGAGTTGTGTCGAGATATGCAAAGGCTTAGCCTAGAAATCCTAAACCCTGGGAAGATCGAGGCAAGGTTGAGTGTTTTGTCATTGGGATTGTCAATTTTCGACGAAATCAAAGAAGGTCAAGTCGGGGATGAGCACCTAGAGAAGATTAAGGAGAAGATGGGCCAGGGTAAGGAAGATGATTTTAAGATCCATGATGATGGTAGTCTGAGGTTTAAAGGAAAGTGGTGTGTACCACAAAAATGTGATGAGCTTAAGAGACGTCTTATGGATGAGGGCCATAATACACCGTACTCTGTGCACCCTGGGGGTGACAAGTCGTATAAAGACCTTAAGGGTGTCTATTGGTGGCCAAACATGAAGCGAGAGGTAGCTGAGTATGTGTCTAAGTGCCTAACCTGTCAAAAGATGAAGATAGATCATAAGAGACCCATGGGGAAAGTTCAATCCTTAGAGGTTCCGGGATGGAAGTGGGATTCCATATCGATGGATTTTGTAACTGCTTTGCCTAGAACAAGGAATGTCAACGATACTATTTGGGTTATTGTGGACCGTCTGACAAAGTCGGCCGTTTTCATAACGATCAAGGAGACATGGAATAAGAAGCAACTTGCTAAGACATACATTAGGCATGTGGTGAGACTACATGGAGTTCCAAAGGATATCATTTCTGACCGTGACTCTAGGTTTCTTTCGAAATTTTGGAAAAAGATCCAATTAAATCTTGGGACAACATTGAAGATTAGTACAACCTTTCACCCTGTGACTGATGGTTAGACTGAGAGGACTAACAAGACTATGGAGGATATGTTGAGAGCACATGCTATTGACTTTCAAGGTAGTTGGGAGGACCAATTTGACCTGATTGAGTTTTCTTATAACAATAGTTATCATGCGAGCATTAAGATGGCACCTTTTGAGGCATTATATGGACGGAAGTGTAGAAGTCCCATCTGTTGGAATGACTTTAGTGAAAATATAGTCTTGAGGACAGAGTTTATTGAGGAAACTGTCAAGAATGTCAAACTAATTCAAGCTAGAATCCAAGCTGCACAAGATAGGCAGAAGAGTTATGCTGATTTGAAACGACGCGAGGATGAGTTTGGTATAGGTGATAAGGTGTTCTTGAAAGTATCACCCACTAAGGGCCTCATGAGATTTGGGAAAAAGGGCAAGTTAAGTGCTAAGTATGTAGGCCCATATGAGATTTTAGAGCGAATTGGGAAAGTAGCCTATAGATTGGCATTGCCAATGGAGTTTGAGAAGATGCATGATGTGTTCCATATTTCCCAACTCAAACGCTACATCCCTGATGAACGTCATGTCCTAGAGCCTGAACGGATTCAGATCGATAGTAGCCTCACATATGAGGAAAGACCTGTCAAGATTCTCGACAAGAAAGTGCGTAGTACACGCAATAAGGACGTCCACACCGTGAAAGTACTTTGGTCTAACCACGAGTCTGAAGAGGCAACGTGGGAAGCCGAAGATGAGATGAAAAAGAAGTATCCACACTTGTTCCTTGAGGTGAGTTACGAGGGCGTAACTCATTTTCTTTAAGAGGGGTAAAATGCGATAGAAATTCGCGCTTTGGTCCATTTTTATGGTATTTTTGCATATTTTTATGCTTGATTTTGAGTTTTGCACATGTTGGTGCAAAGTTTAGTGTCCACTATGTGGCGCAGTCAAGTTATTTTGGGAATAGTGTACACATGTTGTGTCAAATATCTCCGAGTTTGCCTACTTTAAAGTTTTGAAAGAGAGTTTTCTTAAAAGTTTTGATTTTCGTGCCCAAGTTTCGGGACGAAACTTCTTTTAAGAGGGGTAGATTGTAATCCCCCGTAATTTTATGAATTTTATAAATATATTTAATGTATATCTATAAATGATATTAATATTTTATGAGTCGAATTATTTTAATGTTTGACTATTTTGAGGAGTTAAAAGAGTTTTATGGTTTTTATTTCTTAAATTAACTAAATGTTTCATTAATTGGAACTTTAATTATTTAAAGCGTAGTATTTAAAGTATATTTAATTATTAAATTAAGTTTATGGGTTGAGAAGCCCAATTTGTAGCCTTTTGAGCCCATTTGAAAGCCCAAAGTAGTAATTCTTTTCCTAATAAGACTCTTATTCTTATGTATTCCTAATTCTACTAGGATTAGGGAAAGGGAACCTATAAATAATTCATTAAACCTCCCATGATTCATATTTTCAGATTTGGCTTTTGTTTTCCACTAATTCTTCTTTCCTCTTTCCCTCCCTTCACTCGTTTTTTCTCTCACTCGAATCTGATTGTCCAGATTTCTCATAGTTCCGTTTATTTTTAGCCAAAAATTCCTTCTGAGAAATTGTAGATCTCGAAAAGTTATTGAACTTACACTCAAGAATCACTCGATTCCGATTATTATTCTATCAGTTATGGCCTCTGCAAGTTTCGCAATTTTGCTGCCATATTTCACTCGCGATTTCGATATTTCACTCTTTTTCTCCCTTTTTCTTTTGATTCTTTTCCTCGTTTTCTTATATATTGATTTCATATATATTGATCTAATATTTCAAAGTATTATTTTGTTAAATTATTGTTTAAAGATTGTATCTTTAATTATTTCAGATTATATGTTTCATATTATTAAGCAAAAAAAATTTCAGATTTAATATTTTATGTTCAAGGAGAGATTTAAATATTAAAGTCTTGATTTTTGAGGTTTTAAAAGCCTATTTTAGTAGTGCCATATTTCTGGGTTTGAAATATTTAATCTTTGGTGTCAAAAGAATTTTAGAAAAGGTTTTGACACGTTTTTAAGTGAAGTTTTATTGCTGTAAATTTATTGGTATATTGATATACCAATGTTTTGTATTTTGTTAGGCGGCGATTATTCTCTAGGCAACTTTTATAGTAGAAAAGTGGCCTCTCAATTTGTCTACACAAAGGTACGTACATACTTGTGTGCTATATGACTAATATCATGATTTAAGGAGGAAAAAGTTGTAGTATCATGTATAGGAACTTTATAAGTTCATATGTGATTTCTCGTATGATTGATTTCTACATGTTTTATGCCTGTGAGCAAGCATGTTAATTATTAGATTTATTATGAGTAACGAGTTGTCATGTTTGTATGGATTATTGATGCAAGCATGTGGATGGAAACTTTAATTATTAATTCACATGGGAGAATTAATATGTTATTAAGATTGATTCATGATTATTCACGTGTTCCCTTACAAGTATTATTTTCACTACTTTATGAGGACTGTGGGCCTTATTTGGTAAATTGATAAGTATGCCTTTTAAAGGTAAGTTGATTGTTGGCTAGGTTCAACAAATAAGAAAGTTGAGATTAAAAGAAAGTAAGTCTTGGGTTGTAAGTTGTGATCACTTATTAAATCCTAAGATAAAAGAAGTTCAGTTGTGAATGTTTGCTTCGTATTTCTGAGTTGCTTGTATGTGTGTCATAACAAGTAATAACTTGTAAAGAACGTAAAGTGTAACGAGGATAGTTATAGACTTTAGACTGGTGCACGTCTAGAGTTGGACATTAGGAGTTGGGGTACATGGTGAGCGAGCCATGGCTTTTTACGGGAGATGGATTGATCACCATCCCTATTACAGTTAGCAAAGGTTCCTCGATATCGCAGGTCATTTATGGAATACGTGGTAGCTCCCGTATTTCGTCTTCGTAACGAAGGCATTAGTAGATAAGACAACTCAGGTCCAATAACTATTCCATTTGAGTAATAAAAAGATGTGTAGAGTTTAGTTCAGTTAAAGTTGTCTGCAGAATGTTATATGATTATATTATTATTTACTCCTGCATGTTATTTATTTAGTATTCTGCTAGGAACATTTATGTATTATTATGTAGTACTCAGCTTTGCTGATTACGTGCTTTGTTTGTATGTGTTGATCATGGCTTTGCCTTATTGATCCTGTGATGACCCAATTGTGGTGAGCAGATTCTTTAGAGCATTGACATTTACAGGTTCGCAGATGTTGCATCATTGGGAATCTGGGAATGGAGAGCTTGTGTAATCTAGTATATCATATTTTCTGAATTAGAGTAGACATATTTAGAATGTTTGATTTTAAAGTATTTATTTATGATAAAGTATGGAGTTTAGTTAGATGTTTTCCGCTGCAAAATTCCGAATAAGCCGATACGTTATCACACGGGCGATAATGCTTTGGTAATTCTCTATGTTTTATATTAAAAAAGTATTTCTAAAAAGAGAGA
The DNA here is from genome assembly GCA_947646795.1 of Beta lomatogona. Taxonomy (NCBI): domain Eukaryota; kingdom Viridiplantae; phylum Streptophyta; class Magnoliopsida; order Caryophyllales; family Amaranthaceae; genus Beta; species Beta lomatogona. Next base: position 525,669 of record CANSNZ010001396.1, on the reverse strand, counting down.
ATTATCGTGGTGTTACATCTAATGATTCTTAAAATCGGAAATAAAAGTGATGATTCTTAAAACCACACTTCAAGTGGGTGAAATCATACGTGCCTATGATAATGATTCAATTATAATTATAATCAACCAACCAATTTTATGTTATTTTATGACTGAATAACAGCACTAAGCCAAAAATATCACCGCACGCAAAGCGCGCATACAAGGCTAGAATGATTCAACTCTAACTTATTCAATTTATCTCTTTACCCGAATTGTTTCGATTTTAAAAAAAAAAAAGTTTCATATTCACACTTAGTGAATTGTATAAATGTACATTACAATTTAAGTAATTGAACATTATATTTTACGTAAAAAGAACATATATTGCAGCGCTGATTATTATAGAGTAGTGTTCAGTTATTTTTGATGATTTGGTTGAGCAATTGCAAATGTACATTTCATTTTAGTAATCGAACATTGGGTCTTATATAAAAGAACATATGTTGTAGCGCTGATTATTATAGTATTATTAAGTTATTTTTGTGCGTTGGTTGGGCAATTGTAAATGTACATTTTATCTTAGTAATTGAACATTTTGTATTACGTTAAAGAATATGTGGTGTGTTGTCGTGTATTGAAGTGTTAAGTAGTTAATTTTGGTCACTTGCATATATAAGAATAAGTGTTCTTTTTTAAATGAACATTTTTGAATAATTTGAAAGAAAATTAGATTTGGATCCAGTTGTTAAAAATTACAAATGTTCTTTTTTATTGGATGAACTTAATGCTATTATTAGCCGAACATAATAATGTTTTGAACTGAACATTTTGAAAAACTTAACAGGACATTAGAGTTGGGTTCCATTTTTGTATATCTAAAACTCAAGGCTAACATACATGTCATGTTGTCACATGTATTTCCCCATCCCCCACAAGCAAATGAGACATATTAAATAAAAATGTGTGTTTTTAAGACTTGAACCCATGGCCTCTAATTTGATATACAAATGCACTAACCAACTACTCTACAATATCATGTTGGTCTTTCCGGAAATTTTTTTTATTTAATGACAAGATAATATTATTTCTATTTTTAAAACAATTAAATACAAATGTATATATTAATACTCATTAAGCTAATGCTAATAATAGCGCATTCTACCTTTTAAGTACTCTTATATGAAAAAAAAAGTTCATCAAATTTTAATAACCTCCGTAATTAGCACTACTACATCATTTAATTGTATCAGTTATATTCTTACACATTAACCTGAATTTCAAAACAAGATTGTATTATATTCTTTATAAGTAATTATATATTTATATATATGTACTCTCTTGAAGCCGAGGGTTATATTGATGAATAATAATTCATGTTATAATTTACTATGCAGCAAATTCAAAAGCAATTGGAGATCATTTCCTGAGCACAATCTAATGCATATAACTCTTTTTTTATACTTCTCTCAAATGTTTGATTTAAGACTTGAAATTCATATGGGTAAATGATCTGGGGCGTCGCCTGTGCCAACAACTAGTTAATGATTAAAATATAAAATATATTTTTTGATTGAGCATAATGCTATTATTATTTATTGAACACAATGTTATTTCGAAATGAGCATTTTGAAATACTTAAAAGAATAATAGAGTTGTACTGGATCCAATTATTAAAAGGAAAAATTGTCAAAAATAAGCCAACCTTTGGCCGGTTTTCTCAGAATAAGTTAACCTTTTGATTATTTTATAATAAGTCTAACTTTCATACCCTTCAATTTAAACAATCTAAGTCAAAAAACCGGTAACCAGTTCTACAGGTAAGAGCCTAATATTTTTGTGTACTTCTGTTCATATTTTTATATTATTTTGTATTTATGTATTGTTTTATGTAGATTTTTTATATTTTTGTTTGCATTTTTGTATTTTGGTATTTTAACTATTTTTACATTTTTTTTGTTTTAATTTTTCTCCTTCCACCCCCTCTCTCACTTTACCACTAGCTAGTCACCCATTAAAACCCTCGCCCAACAACCCAACCACCGTTACTCAGCCACCACCCATCTGAAGTCTAGCCCACCTCCACCACCACTAAATCCCTCTCACACTCCCCTTGCCCAGCCCGAGCCCCACACCCGCCCAACTCTAACCCACCCTCGTCCAATCAACCCACGAAATTTGTTGGTGGAGTGTTGTACTGAGGGGTTAGGGAAGGGAGGAGAAAGAGAGAGGGGCGGTGGAGGGGTAAAGACAAAGATTTGTGTAGAAAAATATATATTTCCAATAAAAAAAATAAAGTTAACATTAAATTACTTGTCCACGCCTCCGATCTTGGGGGCACCGATTCCAGGATAGCCTCTCATTCTCTACATTGCAACATAAGAAATATCATTCGGGCATTATGTGCACAGGAAAACAATGAAGGTAAAGAAGAAGCTCTACATTACCTTAGTCGAACACTGGTGGGAGCAGAATTGAATTATTCTCCCATTGAAAAGATGTGTTTGGCTTTGATCTTTGCCATTCAAAAGTTGAAGCACTACATGCAAGCATACACTGTGCGGGTAATTTCCAAAGCAAACCTCATCAAGCACATCTTGTCAAGGCTAGTGTTGTCTGGAAGAATCGAAAAATAGGCAATTCTCATAAGTCAACATGACATTATATATGTCTCTCAAAAGGCAATTAAGGGACAAGCTTTGGCGGATTTCTTGGTAGACCATCCAACCCCGTCAGATTAGGAACTCTCAGACGATTTACCTAGAGAAGAAGTCTTCTATATCGACATCTTGCCACCATGGAAATGTATTTCGACAGAGCTGCACGACAAGATGGTGCTGGGGATGGTGTAATTCTTATTTCACCAAAAAAACATATCCTCACATACTCCTTTGTTCTCACCCAGCTATGTTCCAATAATGTTGCTGAATACCAGGCGCTTTTTTTGGCCTGCAAATGGCTAAGGAGATGGGAGTCCATGACCTTGATGTGTATGGAGATTCCAAATACATCAACTGCTTAACGACTATGATGTTAAAAAAGAGGATTTGATACCTTACCACAGACATGCTTCACAACTATTGGAGACATTTGGCAGCATCAAATTACAACATGTTCTAAGGATGCAAATAAGATGGTTGACGCACTTGCCAATCTTGCAGCCACATTGGCAAGTGGGGACAGAAGAAAGCATGTCAGCCCCAATTTGTAATCGATGGGTGGTTACACTTACACCTCTTGAAGATGGAATATAAGAAGGTGCCAACGCAGTCTCAGTTTATGAAATACACACAAATGATTAGCGTCAAACACTCATAAATTACTCATAACATGGAAAGTTGCCAAGCAACCCGAAACACAAGACAAAAGTTCGACGACGAGCTCCACGCTTTATCTATTACAAAGCAACACTCTATAGGCGTTCATTCTTTGAAACCTAGTTGTCGTGCCTTGGAGATGACAAAGCAGTCAAAACACTAGAAGAGGCTCATTCAGGAGTTTGCGGTGCGCATCAAGCTGGTCCAAAGCTTCATGATTGAATCAAAAGATTGGGGTATTATTGGCCAACCATGGTTCAAGATTCCATGGAGTTTGCAAAAAGATGTGAAGCTTGTCAGTATCATTCCAGTTTCATTCATCAGCCTTCGGAGCCGTTACATCCTATTGTGACATCTTGGCCATTTGAAGCTTGGGGTCTCGATGTTGTTGGCCCAATCACGCCAAAGTCCTCAGCCGGCCATGTATACATCCTCGCAGGCATATACTATTTTCTCCAAGTGGGTGAAAGCAGTTGCTCTTCAAGAAGTTAAGAAGGAAATGTTGTTGATTTTATTCGAAACTAAATCATATATCGCTATGTTGTACCTCGTTATATAATCACAGACAATGGCACACCATATTGTAACAGATTGATGACAAGTTTTTATGAGAAGCTCAAATTTGCACAATGTAAGTCCTCGATGTATAATGCTTCTGCTAATGGGTTGGCTGAAGCTTACAACAAAACACTTTGCACTTTGCTTAGTAAGGTTGTATCAAAGCACAAGTAAGATTGGCATGAGAAACTTGATGAAGCATTGTGGGCATATCGTACTACGTAAAAAACACCAACTCATTCAACGCCCTATGCACTCGTATATGGTGTAGAGTTTTTTATTGCCATTGGAGATACAAGTCCCATCATTGAGGATAGCCATTCAAGAGGATCTTACGGTGGAAGAAAATGCTAAGATTCGGTTGGCGGAATTAGAAGCACTTGATGAAAAAGACTTGAAGCACAACAAACATTGGAGTGCTACTCAGGCCTCCTGACACATGCATTCAATAAGAAGGTACGAGTCCGTTCTTTCAAATCGAGGATATGGTTCTTGCAGTTAAGAGACCCATCATCGTCTCTCGCAAGACAAGAAGTAAATTCGCCTCAAAATGGGATGGCTCGTATGTTGTTCAGGAAGTATACACAAATGGAGCTTATAAGATTGTTGATGCTGACAGATTGTGCATAGGTCCTATCAACGGGAAGTTCTTGAAGCGTTGTTATCCTTGAAGTCTTTCACCATGTAAACTCCCAAGTAAGAGGATAAAATTTCACATTCATAAATAAATAAAAAACAGAACACAAAAAAGATTAGTGTTTGACTTAACTACGTTGGCTTGATCTTGTGGAGTGACTTCCTTTGCTTCACAGGTACGTAGGCAGCTAGAAGAAGTCATATACTTCAAGTCCAACCCCACCAAAAACAAATTCTTCATCCATTGTAATGCTCATGGCCCGCAAGAGTATAAACTGTGAACGACTAAAAAATAAATAGAATAAAAATTGAAGTATTTGTCTTATGAACAGAATCAAAGGTACATTGCAAGTATTCTTTAATTTGTTGCAAACAAAATTGTTATTTCTGTAAGAACACTACAAAGAGGGGGGGTGAATTGTACGTGTGGGAAATGAACATAACTTTTTGCGGAATTAAAAAACAATGAAAGGAACAAGAGAAAGACACAAGAGATTTTACGAGGAAAAACTTCTTGGGCCCAACAAGAAGAAACAACCTCGACCACTAGGGATTTTTAAAACAACTCTTTCACTATAATAGGCCAAAACACCTTTGTTACAAACCTATTATCTCTCGGGCCACTCCTTGAGTTCCTCTACAAACTCAAGTCCCAATAATAGTTCCCTCTAACTGTTGTTCCTCTCGAACTTCACTTTGAAGTTCCTTTCTCTTTCTTTGCTTCACTCAAAGCCTCGCACTTTACAGGAGTTCACTCAAACCCCTTTCCCAAACTCAAACTATAAGAGTTCTTCTCAACTCTTTTCTCAACTCGAAATACAGAATAATAGAATGATATAAAGTACTAATGAAACAATGAACTCATATGGTAATGAAACTTGGAACTTGGAACTTTGAACTTTGGTGATACTGACTCAATAAACGTGATACTCAAATTAATACCTTTGTAGATTAATTATCACTTTACCAGACACACCTTGGTGTGACTACTAAAAGTCAGACTCACATTGGAACTTAATTAGACATAAGTATTTATAGCAGTGATTAACTAGAACGTGGGATAAAATCATGTGTTAGTGGTAAAAACATTTTCCCATGATGTTTCTCAACTTAAGGAACACGTTCCATTAATTGTCCATGACACCACGATCTTATTGAACGTGTGTTAAGAGGATTAATACTGCTTCCTTAATTTTAGCAACTACTTGTGCAATAAATATAGATCTGATTTAATTAGAAAATATTTTAATTAATAAAACCAAAATAAAATCCTTTCATCAAAATAATATCTTTTAATATTTTTCTCTAAAAACCGAAAAGGATTTTATTTCTAATAAAGATAAAATCTTTCCTTTAAAAATATTTCCTTAAAATCAGATTTTTAACAAACAAAAAACGGTTTCCTATTTTCTAGGCTTTAATTACTCAATCGACACAAATTAACCGTTGTACCATTTAACATATGTCTAGTTCCTTTTAATTCGTTAGTTCCTTTAACTTAACTCTATAGTGCCAGTTCATTAGTTTTAGATGCATGTTTCCTATACCAGTTCCACTAACATAGTTCCATAGGAACAATTCCTTCATGCAAAGGAACAGCTCCATAGTTCCAATTCATTACCTTATGATGATCTTTGTTTTTTACATAAAAAACCTAATTACACCCTTATGTAATTAAGCTCTTCTTCTCTTGGAGTTCCAACTCAAGAACTTCATTCTTCACTTATAATCTTTATAAAGTACCATTATTAATTCATGAACCTTGCACACATAAAACTTAGAAACCTTGTTAGTTATTACTTTAGTTTGTCATCATCAAAACCATATTAGCTCAACAATTTTCCCCTTTTTGGTGATGACAAACCAACGCAAAGTAATATAAAAACTAACACAAATAAAATAAAATATAACAGTGCAAGATCATGTTAAGTAGAGAATGAACTAGAATAAGAACAATAAATAAGCTACTTTACCAGTGAGTTATCTTTCTCTATTCTTTTCAATTCTGTTTGCACAAGTATTTGCTTGGTTCCTATCTTTGTGTGATCTATTCCCTCCACCCCATTGTATTTGCCATATTTTAGTCTTTGAAGGTTAAGTTTATTGTCATTTTATATATTTTAAAGTAATATTTTTATTTTCTTAATATTTAATCAAAAAAGAGTTCTTTTGTTTTCTTTTTCTAAATGTTATAGCTCAGTGTGCTTTATCAATCTTGATGAAATAATGGTTAATGTTCGGAATCTTTGATCTCAGAAGAAAATTTTGGCAAATAATCAAACCATATACACAATTTGATTGTCATGCTTTTGTCAAAGTTCCGCTTTATCGAAGTTTGATAAAGCTACTTTATTTAATATTTTGACGAAACAGTGTAAAGCTGGATTTTAGTTACATTGTTTCTCATTCATCGTGAAATTTGTATTGGGATTGACTATTCAATGGTTATGAAATATTAATTCTGCAAGTCATCCTACAGGAGAAACTTAGGTGTTCCAATTTTTTAAAGAAGTTTCAGGTACTCAGCTGATTGTAGTTCTCAGGACGCTAAGTTTCTTGTTAATTGTGATTTTCTCATAGGATTGGTATTCCATTGACATTCAGGTTTAGGAATCGTTCTCATGCTAATAAATCCTCCCCGGGGGTGTTTTTACGGGCGATATGAATGCGGGTTGGGACCGCCGGGCTGTAATATGCTTTTTTGTTAGAACACCGGACATCCAAGAAAGGGGAAAGGTAATTGTTAGGACTCTAGTTTTGGATATATCTTTTATTGTTATTCCGAATCTAGGTAGGACTCTTAGGTTGTATAAATATATCTTGATGATCAATGAGAAGGGAGACTGAAACTGAACTAAATTTAACATGGTATCACTAGCCTAAACACGAAATTTTTCTCTCCACAAATCTAATCAAAACCGAAAAAAAAAACTACAAAGACTCGATTTTTTTCGAGTTCTTCTTTGACTTATTCGAACCAAAAACTGAATCGAGCTTCGATTTTTTTCGTTGCTTTGCTACTCTCTTTAACTGATTATCATAGATTCACCACTTCAAACATATTCTCGCCGCCCACGCCGTGTCACCATGACCGAAAATTCCGAAACACCGAACCCAAAACCTGACCTGGTTTACTTTCTAGGCTCGAATGATAATCCAGGCAACTTAATCACACCGATTCAGTTGAAAGATGACAACTTTGATGAATGGGCACGTGCGATTCGCATGTCTTTGAATGCCAAATGCAAACTTGGCATACTGGATGGTATTATACCAAAACCTACCACCACAGAACGTTTGGCTAACTGGAGTACTGTACACTCCATGCTTGCTTCATGGCTCCTCAATACTATATCCCCTAACTTGCGTTCGTCAGTCTCGTTTTTCGACAACGCACATGATTTGTGGCAGCATCTTAAAGAACGTTATTGTGTTTCTAACGGAACGCGGATTTGCCAACTCAAATATGACATTAGTGACTGCAACCAGCAAAAGTCGGAATCTTTGGCCGATTACTTTGGCCGACTGACTCGATTATGGGATGAACTTTCCTCCCTGGAGGTGGCGCCACATTGCCCCACCGGCGGTGCTACTTTCCCGGTGATGCAATTTGTTGAACAAACTCGGGCACAGGAACGCCTTCACCGTTTCTTGATTGGACTTGATGACTGCTACGCCCCTCTTCGTTCGCACATCATGGCCCAAGATCCATTACCTTCCGTCACACGTGCTTATCAAATAATCTCCCCAGGAAGAGCGTTTGCGGGGTCCCACAGCCGTGTCCTTGCCGGTGCCCGGCGAAAGCTTCGCGTTCAAGGTCGAATCTCGCACCAAAACTCGCTCCTCTGCTATCATTGTAATTTCGAAGGGCACGAGGCCTCTGGTTGCTTCCAGCTGATCGGGTACCCCGAGTGGTGGGGTGATCGCTCTCGGGGTCCGCGCGATTCTTCGTCGGTGCGTGGCAGCAGGCCCAGCAGCGGTCGTTGGCGGAAAAGGTGCACCACCAGCACGAGCGAATGAGGCCATGGCTGGTGGTGGTTCGACTGACAAACCGAGTGGAGGGGGGGGAGCGTCGACGTCCCAACCCCGTGACCCTGTGAGCACTGGGCTTGCGGGGATCAATACTGAACAGTGGCAGAACCTTCTTGATTTACTGAACTTACCTAAACCAAACGAACGTCTGAAAGGTGAGCCTTTATGGATATTATATACTGGTGCCACACATCATGTCACAGGCACGTTTTCGTACTTCACGACAGCGCGCAAAATTCATGGGTGTCTGGTTGGTTTGCCGGATGGTAGTTCTGCAGAAGCTACTCATGAGGGAGATGTGGTTCTTCCTGGAAATCTAAAAATTCATAATGTTTTATTTGTCCCTAATCTTGATTGTAATTTGATTTCCGTCCCGCAATTATTAGATTCTACGAATTATATTGTTCAGTTCACTAAAACGTTATGTGTATTACAGGATCGAACGACGAGGACGCTGATTGGAGCGGGTGAGCGGGAAGATGGACTTTTCTTTTTCCGCGGTGTCCCGCAGGTGAAGGTCATGGCAGTGGATGGAATGGCATCGATTGATATTTGGCATAAGCGGTTGGGTCATCCGTCGGAGAAAGTTTTGCGTCATTTACCGTGTGTGAGTCAATCTAGCATTAGTAGTTGCAATTCAGATGGATGTGATGTTTGTTTCCGAGCCCATCAACGTAGGACTAGTTTTCATTCTAGTAATAGTCGAGCTAGTAGAATTTTTGAGATAATTCATTGTGATGTCTGGGGCCCTTATCGAACTAAGTCTGCTTGTGGTGCCTCATATTTTTTATTCCCGTACTGTTTGGACATATTTATTATATAATAAATTGGAGATTGAGATTATGTTCATGCATTTTGTGGCTTTCATTGACCGACAATTTAATCAGAAAATAAAATGTGTGCGCAGTGATAATGGTTCTGAATTTATTTGTCTGAAACGTTATTTTGGGCAAAATGGAATCATCTTTGAAACTTCTTGTGTTAAAACTGCACAGCAGAATGGCCGGGTAGAAAGGGAACACCGTCATATTTTAAATGTTGCCCGTGCCTTGAGATTTCAGGCTAATCTACCTTTGAGATTTTGGGGGGACTGTGTTCAGGCAGCGTGTCATTTAATTAATCGCACTTCATCTGTCATTCTTGATTATAAAACTCCCTATGAGTGTTTGTTTGGCAAGCCTCCTAAGATGACAGATATCAGGATTTTTGGTTGCCTGCGCTATGCCCATAATTTATATCATGGTGGTGATAAGTTTGCTAGTCGGAGTCGTCGTTGTGTCTTTGTTGGCTACTCCTCCACACAGAAAGGATGGAAATTATATGACTTAGAAACCAAGAAATATTATGTTTCCAGGGATGTGAAGTTTATTGAACATAAATTTCCTTTTAGTGTGTCTGACCCATTGACTGACTCACATGATTCCACTAAATTGGTGGATTTGGCGCATTGTGACGAGGAGATGTCTATGCCCCTGGTTGCCGTTCCCGTGCCGATTGAAGGGGGACTTGGTGCAACGGGGATGAGGCACATGAGGGGGAGGTCGTTGTGGGTCTTGAGGCCGACCATCCGCATGTGGACGAGGGGGAAACCGAGGCTAGGGAGCCTCGACGGATGCCAGGCGTGACCCCGTCTCATGGGGCGTCGAGTGATGAGGCGCCTCGTGGGGCGCCGATTCAGGGAGGGAGTAAAGAGGGAGATGTTGAGGTGTTGGGAAGAGGCACACGGACCAAAATCCCCCAATAAAAAGATTGCGAGGATTATGTGACTCATACTATAGTGAAAAAGAAAAGTTCATCAACTCCAGCACCTGTTTCAGCATAGTCCTCAGGTAGTCCCTATCCTATTACACATTATGTTAGTTGTGAACAGTTTTCTGACAAACATCGTAGATTTCTAGCTGCTATAACTGCAGGGAACCCTCCTAAGTCATTTAAAGAGGCTATGAAGCATGAAGGGTGGCGTAAAGTCATAGGAGCTGAAATAAAAGCTCTGGAGGATCAAGGCACATGGGAATTGCAACCTCTTCCTCCAGGCAAGAAGGCCTTGGGGAGTAAGTGGGTGTATACGGAAAAATATGATGAGCAGGGAAAGTTGCAGCGTTTGAAGGCCAGATTGGTTATATTTGGCCATCATCAGGTGGAAGGAATTGATTATAATGAAACTTTTTCCCCTGTAGCAAAAATGACCACAGTTCGTACTTTACTGGCCATTGCAGCTGTGAAAAAATAGGATATTCATCAGATGGATGTCCATAATGCATTTTTGCATGGTGACTTGGAGGAAGAAGTATATATGAAAATTCCTCCTGGTTTTCAGGAAGGAAATACTAATCTGGTATGTAGAATGAAAAAATCATTGTATGGTTTGAAGCAGGCGCCTAGGTGTTGGTTCGCCAAATTGGCCACGGCTTTGAAAGCTTATTGGTTCAAACAGTCTTATTCTGACTATTCCCTGTTTACTTTGACCTGGAAAAATATTCAACTGAATGTTCTTATTTATGTGGATGATATGATTATTGCAGGGAATGATCAGAAAGCTTTACTGAACTTCAAAGCTTACCTTTGAAAATGTTTTAAAATGAAGGATTTAGGTGCTTTGAAATATTTCCTCGGCCTTGAAATTGCCAAGGGTCTGCAGGGAATATTTATGTGTCAGAGAAAATATGCCTTGGATATCATATCTGAGGCCGGCTTACTGGGTGCCAAGCCCGCTGAGTTTCCTATGGAGCAGCACCACCAGCTTACTTTGGCTGATGATCCTGTGTTTGATGATGCAGAGAAATATCGCAGGTTGATTTATCTTGCTGTTACTAGACCTGATTTGGCGTATTCTGTTCATATTTTATCACAGTTCATGCAGGAGCCTAAAGTTGTTCATTGGGAGGCTACTCTGCGAGTGGTTCGCTATTTGAAGAAAAATCCAGGACAGGGAATATTATTTCGTTCTGATAGTGATCTCCGCCTTGAAGGATGGTGTGACTCGGATTGGGCCAGTTGTCCTATTACCCGGAGATCCCTGAGTGAGTGGTTTGTATTGTTGAGATATTCTCCTGTCTCCTGGAAAACTAAGAAGCAACCTACATTATCTCGCTCGTCTGCAGAGGCAGAGTATCGTTCAACGGCTGCTATTGTTTGTGAATTAAAGTGGCTGAAGCAACTGTTGGGTGATCTGGGAGTTCAGCATCGTGCCAGGATGAGATTGTATTGTGATAGTCAATCTGCGTTATATATTGCTCGGAATCCAGTCATTCATGAACGTACTAAACATATTGAAGCAGATTATCACTTTGTTCGTGATGCAGTGACAGAAGGTCTTGTGAGTCCATCCTATGTTCCTACTAAGTTTCAGTTGGCAGACATTTTTACTAAAGCACTTGGTAGGACTCAGTTTGAATTTTTGTTATCCAAGTTGGGCGTTCGCAATTTGCACGCTCCAACTAGAGGGAGGGTGTTAGGACTCTACTTTTGGATATATCTTTTATTGTTATTCCGAATCTAGGTAGGACTCTTAGGTTGTATAAATATATCTTGATGATCAATGAGAAGGGAGACTAAAACTGAACTAAATTTAACAGTAATTTACACTTTCAAATTATAGTTTCTTTTGGCTGTACTTCTTTGATATATGTATTTCCTCTTCCTGGAGTGTGGTTCTTTTGTCAAGACTTATTGAGTCATGCAATGTTGTTACCATCTTAATAGGGTAACCAAGGAACTAACTCCTGTTCGATCACGAAAAGTTGGACGATTCTTCTGTTTTGGCGAGTGTAGGAAGACAACAAGACAGAGCAGAGCAGAACGATAAATTCCTCTCTCAAACTCATTTTTTGTATTTATTTATTAATTTAATTATCTTTATTTTTTTTTTCACATTTAGGCATTCTTAAGGGTGAAGGGTGGGTCATGTAAAGTCAGATAAGATGGTTTTATGATTCTTAAACCTTGTTTATTGTGGCTGGGGAAGGGGCGAGCATGTTTATTCGGTGTAATATAGCAATGAGGTGAGAAGTGTAAAACTTCATGTGTTCTCTAATCATCCTTTTCGCCTATATCTGACATATTATGTCTGCTCAACAACCCGATTCTTCGTCAAAAATTAGATTGCATGAATTGGTGAAGTAGATTGCTTTCGTTAGAAACCGTGGCTTTCGGTCTCCAACGAGATGGGAAAGAGTGACGACTAGAGCTCTATATTTACTCCCTTTTACCGCTCTTTCGGATATCAAGTCGTTGAGTATTAACCGGTGTTGGGGCGTGTAGCATTTTATGCTACAGTAACTGAACCTTGTAAATGTCTAACAAGAAGCTAAGAGGAAGAAGCAATTTATTCTTGAAGTAAGTGAAGTGTAGCACAGGAAACTCGCTTCTACAAAATTGAGGACTAAGTCCAAAACCTGAAACTTCAACTAGTGGCTATAGTTCGTTTATCCTCGTTGAGTTGTGATATGCGTCTAACTGGTAGCCTTTACTTGATACCCATGTGCTGATGTGAAAGTATATTCGTGCCATCTTTGTATTGTAATTTATAATTGGTATTATTTAGGCATATTTTGGTATTGCTAGATGTATGTTTGGTGCTCAGTCTTGTAGCAATCAAACACTTTCTAGTAGCAACTAAGCATTTCTTAGTGTAAATGCAATTTTTTTAGACTGGTATCATTTTAGCACGAAAATACCAAGTGCTTCCCATCTTTGTCACTATAACTCGGGAGTCATGACTTATGTTCTCTTTAGCCAGATCAACCTGTAGATGATTGCTGGATAAGGGGCCTTTTAGATCAAGACAATACTCAAGATAGCCTCTAGGACTCAATGCAGCCACTTCGTTCTTAGTGTGCTTTTACTTTTATGGATTTTATGAATGGGGTATTCAAGCCTTGCCAAGACAAGTTTGTAGCGGTTGTATTGACGACGTCGTGGTACAATCTAGGGGCACCATGAAAACTAATATTTGGAGGCATGATGTGACATGTTTTAAGGAAGGGATACCACACTTTTGAAAAGAAAGAAAGTATATTGAGAACATGCGATGACATGATAAAGTACCATTTTTGGCGAATTTAAAAAAAGATCTTCTCACTCTCTCTCTCTCTCTCTCTTTAAAAGTCATTCTACCATATTTTCTCAATAATTTACCTTAACAATAACCATTTTATTAAATACGAAGTTTGTCAAAAGTATAGCAAGATGGTGTTTTATTTACAGAGCTCGTAAAAATAGACCCATGGGTATTTTTTTTTTTTTGAAATTATAATCTTAGAGGTATGGCTTTTACAATATTTTTACTAGTTATTTACTTGCAGTGTAGTAGCTCATGATTGCGCGTCATTTGGGTCGTTCCATGTCCCAATTTTATGAACTTTCATCTTTCAATCTTTTATGAATTCTCTATTAAGAGGAAAAAAATTTGCACATACAATCTTATTGTTTTTGGCTATTAAGAATGCTTTACCGTAGCAAGGTTGCCAATATTATAATTCATACACACTGCCCACTGGACATCAATTCCGAGAAAGCAACTAATTGAAATGATTGTCAAGGTTTGGTTTGGATCACTAATAGATTAAAAAAAAACATTTAGGTCTTGTTTGGTTAGAGAGGTTTGGGGTAAAATTAAAGGTTTAAGCTCATACTAGAGGATTTGACTAGTCAATCCTTTAATTTGAGTATTTGGTAAAAAGAGGTTTCAATTAGCTTATTGAGCCCAAAAAGCTCTTTTTGAAAAAGTTGGAGGGAGGAGGTTTTTGACATTAGAGGTTTGAGTTACATTTATGTCCTAATTTGTTAAAAATTACATTAATAAATAATAAAAGGTACAACAATAGATTGTGCACATGTCCTTATTGGTCATTTACACAATAATGTAACAGTCAACTATCAGCTACTTACCAAACACTTTTATACAAACAGCTAATACAATAAGCTAGTCAAATCAGCTAACAGCTATTCGCTAATTGCCAAACAGGGCCTTATAATCCCTCTTTTCACAACATTACGGAAAATCCTATGTGACCAATAACTAGATCTGTCATAAATTACTCTGACTTAAAACCCTACCCAACAAGACCAGGTCTTGAACAAAATATTGAGAGACGAAACCCGGATTCATCCTAATCCAAAAAAAAACTGATCCAAACCATATTTTACCCGAGCAACTCAAAAGTCAATATATATAGCTATACAATAGCATCAAAAGAAAAATTTGACAATAATCTTAAACTATTAGTATCGTTGATCTGAACTTGATGTTTATTGGATTTAAACATCATATTTATACTTAAACTTCACTATGGATGACTAAATTTATCATGAATTGCTATTTTTGAAGTATATTGCTTATATTTGGTATATTTATTGTACAAAAATAATAAAACTACAAAGAGCATCTTAATTTTCCTCAAGACATTTGGTCAACCCAACCACAAGGCGCTTAGTCATGAATAACTGTTCATCTGACCCAACCCAAAAACATTTGACCTTGATTTAACCTGACTAACCCGTTTAATAGGTCTACTAATAGCCTATCTGCATTAGGCCACATAACACCTTATGCAAATACTAGGTTAAATCATCTTTGACATAGTATTTGCAACTGGACTGACTGACGCATATTATAATATTGTATTCATAATGGGCCCAACTTAGCCTGTTGCAAATGGCATGCCTCACTTAATTATGTGGTTTATAAGGCTTTTAGAAAAAGAGCTTTTCGAGAAGCTTGGTGATTTAAGAATTGGCAAAAAGATAAGTTGGGTTTGATAAAAGGTCATAGAGAACATTTTGATGTCTTATCAACACATTCAGAACATATGTATCCCAATTTTTTCCACATAATATTCATATATTATGTTATTAGTTATGTTATGTGTTGCATTTTTTGATGGGATTGCCACAATCCTCACTTCTTGGGAAAAGACTCCATTTCTTATAGGATTCAAAGAAATCGGGTTCACCCACATCCATCTTAGACATGAGTTTGCAATTAGGCTAGCCACCTCCAAAATCTTGAGCCTGAGGCTTTACATCTAAGATACATCCTATATCCTTGCTTTTTTTTACATCAACGGAATTTACATTAACTAAAATCTGGTTATAAACTAGGGGGACAGTGCACAAACGATACAAAGTAAATAAACGAGCACTAAAATGAGCTTTACCAGCTCTATAAACAACATAAAGTAAAATCAACAAGAGAAAGTGTAAGGAAGTGCTTGTACGTTATAGAGGTCATTGGCGTTCGATGATTGTGATGATTGTAATGATTGAGTCACAAGTCTAATGATTGTAGTCAGTAATCGCTTGTCCGTAATAGTAATAAAAGAGAAGACATTGTAGCTTGTTAGAGGAAGACAACCTGCATTAAAAGTGTATATCATACATGATGAAGTAGATTTCTTTCACGATAGGGACAACTAGTAACCAAGAGCAAAATTTGCATCTCACAGCATGAGCAATCCCAGTGACCATCTGCCAATTGGAATCTTTGGCTCATGATTCTTTGAAAAGCCACATTCCTATGTGACTTAATACTCTTTGGAGGGAGTATTTTGGGATCTACTTTTGTTAGGAGAATGCCATGAGTTGATGTGATGTAAACCACCAGATTGAACTAGGATGCCACCTTTATATATATATATATATATATATATATATATATATATATATATATATATATATATATATACAGGATGCGACAAGGATCTGGGGATTTTAACATATAAACTTAAAACTTTAAAACAAAAAGCATAAAGTAAAGTAAGGCGATTGAATCGGCCATGGTTTTACAGAACAGACTTACAGAGAGTCTTGGATGAAACTTAAAACTTAAAGAGTGACAATTTTATGTGAGAGAAAGAGGGAGAGAGAGAGATTTTTAGAGGAGCTTGTGTTGCTGTGTTATGCTCTCCGTAGAACTGAAGGAGGAGCCTCAATTTAAAGGCAGGGAAGAGTGGTGCTGTCAAATTGAAGAACTGTTGATGAACAATCTGTCTTCTGCTTTACACTGTTTTATCTTTTGTCTTTTGATGCTTTTTACTGCTGATGAATAGTAGTGCTTTACACTGTTGATAACTTTTGACTTTTTGCTGTTTGATGCAGAGATTTGTCCGTTGTTGTGGTGTCTCATCCTGTTGAAGCTTGAAGATAGTGAAATAATCTTTTTTTTTTTTTTTTTTTAAGTTTGGAAACCAGCATGGAAACCAGTATCTTCTCCATCGTCACAGACCCATGGATCTTTTTGAGATATATGGTGGGAAAGTATTTGAGCAAAATGAACCTTGCCTTCCTCAGATAAATATTTTCCTCTGTAAATGTCAGATAAATATTGAGAGGGAGGTTCTAAATGTTGTATTCCTATAAGGAAGTATTTGTTGAAAGAGTGGGGGAAAACAACAGTTGTATTGCCATAGTGAATAATGGTAATTGAGAACGAATGGTGGTTTTGATGATGATTGATAATATGGGTCAAGTTTTTTGAAATAGAAACAAGCCCTTGAGCTCTGGCTAGGGCGGGGTTCTTTTGTGAAGGAATAAGGCGAGGGATACAAGCTTGGGTATTTATGAAAGTTAAGTAATGGGCTGGTTTTATATTCCCATTACTCATTTCAATATTAGCACAAATAGCTTCAACATAAGTCCATTCATGCCACCTGAAGGAGTGTATAGTAAAAAAGATGTATTGTTGATATTTTGTGAATTCTTGGAAAATAGGAGCATGTGGACTTGGCACATCATATAATTTTCTTACCAACCCATATCGCCATGTGAGGAAGTAAGGACTACTTTTTGGAAGATCATTGGGATAGAGGAAAAATCCTTTATCGAAGAAACCTGAAAGACCCCAAAAATGCCAAAGATAGCAGCCAAAAATAGCGTGTTTTGTGAGGAATTCGGTAAAATTTTTATTGAATTTTCCCAATTTGGCTTTGTTGAGAATTATGAGCTTTATTTCGGTTGGTAGACGGTCAATATTTTTTAGAAGTTTTCCTCGGGGAAAGGATAAGTGCTTTTTGAATGGAAATTATGAGCCGATAAACGGATATGGGATGAGGGTATGAAGTGGGAACTATTTCTTGAGGTGGTAGGTATATTGTGGAGTAATTTGGGAAATCTTTGAAGGTGGTATTTAGGAAGTTGTTCCCATTTTTTAGAAGTCTTTGGGCTTCTCATCTTGGATGTTGTTGTCAAAGTACCTGCAAAAGTTAGGTAATCAGGAAGAGAGTTGTTTTCTCTTTGTATAAACTTAATATCAAAATCAAGGGTAAATAAAAGTGCTCGATATTTTGCAAAGTTTTGTTTAATCCTTTGAAATTTTTTATTAAATGAAATGGACTGAAAAATTAGAATACAGAGTGAGATTGATAAAACCTTTTGTTTTATAAAAGAGTATTGTAACAGGGTGTTATTCTAGTACCTGAAGGAGAATAAGATAATGTATTCTTTACCATTGTCGACTTGTATTAAGATACCTCCATAACCTTTGTCACTGGCATTTGTCTCAACAATTTTAGGCAGGTCAGGGTTTTCTAAGCTAAGGCAAGGAATTTCTAAGACACGAGCCTTTATCGTTTTAACAGCCTGGGTATGGAGATCTGACCAAGGCGGTGGGTTCTTCTTGAGTCTATTATGGAGGGGTTCCGCAATTCTACAAAGATTTGGATAAAAATCTAAGACATAGTTGAAGCTACCAAGAAACCTTTGTAGTTGGGTTTTGTCTATGATTTTATCAGGAAAATTGCTAGTGAACTGGAGAGACCTATCAAACGGGGTGATAGTGCCATATGACACAATTTGGCCGAGAAATCTAATCTCAGTTTGAAATAGAGAAATCTTTTTTGCTGAAATAACAAGACCATTTTTCTTAATTAGATAGAAAAAAGTCTTAAGGTTTTTAAAATGCTGGTCAATCGTGTTTGAGTAAACCAGTACGTCATCAATGTATACAATACAAAAATCTGAATAGGGATAGAATATATTATTCATAATCCTTTGATACTCAGAGGGAGCATTTTTAAGACCGAAGGGCATAACACTCCATTCATACTGGCCAAAAGGAACAGTAAAAGCGGTTTTATAACGGTGTTGTGGCTTGATTTGTATCTGCCAAAATCCGGATTTCATATCAAATTTTGAGAAGATAAAGGCATGGTGTAACTTTTGCATTAGATCCTTTTTATTGGGTATTGGATAACGGATCCAACGAAGGGCATCGTTAAGAGGCTTATAATTTATAACTAGCCTAGGCGTACCTCGTTCAATTTCCGAAGCTTTGTTGACGTAAAATGCCGCACAGCTCCAAGGAGAACGGGACTTCGAGATTAAGCCTTTGCTTTCGAGAAATTTAATTTCTTCTCGACAATGGCGTTCTTGGCCGGCATTCATTTGGGTTGGCCGGGCTTTGGTAGGGATATTCTTTTCATCAAAGTCAGGCTCATAAGGTAAGTCTACCATGTGTTGTTTTCTATTCCAGAAGGCATTTGGAAGCTCAGAGCAAACTTCTTTTTCAAGGAGGCTTTGGAAGTCAGCTATCTGAGTTTTTAGAACACTACCTTGTAATTGATCCTCAATTTTTTGTAAATGGATTTTCTGTTTTAGATCATGAACGTCACTCTGTTTTCGATTGATAAGAGAATTTATCTCATTATTATAAATGGAGCTAGCCTTTATAATGTCGAGATTTCTGGTCTTGGGTTTTTCTAGGAAAAGGAAATCAAGCCTTTTATCTTTAGTTTTGAAGGATATTCTATTGTAATTGACATTGTAAGGGGTTATTAAGTTTATGAAAGGTGTTCCCAAGATTACAGTATGGTGCATATTGGTAACGAGGACAAAGTGGCTTTTTAGAAAAAGGCCTTGATTCAAGATGTTAGCATTTGTTTTTCCTTCTATGTGCATTTTGGTGTTATTAGCAGAGCTAAGTTTTTCCGAGGTTTTCTGGTGAAAGCGTTTTGGGACGAGACTGGATTTTATGCAATTTAAATCTGCTCCGGTGTCGAACAAAGCTATAGTATTGATTTTAAAGTCATTAGAGAATTCAAGTGTAATCTTTATGTAGTACTTTCTAGAACTGATTTCTCTTAAAACAAAAAGGAAATCATCTGGGACTTTTGGGCTTTGTTCCCCATCTGGGATATCGTCAGGATCACTTTCACTAGGGATATGTGGGACCATTTGGGAAGTTAGAAGTTGGATAATGGCTGAGTCTTGTTGTTGCTTAGTTTGAAGGTCTTTTATATCAGCTTTAATGGTTTTAACTTCAGTCTGAAGGTCCTGTATGGTTCTTTCTGGCTTCTTCCTAGAACTTCTCTTTTCTAAAATAGAAGTGAGGTTGTATGGTTCAGTGCTTGAAGAAGGAGGGTTAGGGTCCTTTTCTCCAAGATTTTCTTCAAGGGATTTACGAAGTCGTTCAAGGTATTGTTTTTGAAGATCAGGATTATTAATATCCTGAATAACATCTAATATGAGGTTTTGTTCTTTGGTGAGGACGTTTAGGGTATAATCCTCATCATTAGCTGAAGAGGAGGAATCTATATCATCATCCTGAGGACCATAATTCTCAGCTGAGTTATAAGATTCGGTTTCTTCATCAGAAGACTCTACTAAAAGAGCTGAAATTCTTCTTAGAGTTTCATCGTCTAGGTCAAGGTTTTGGATTTTATTAGACACTCTACAAAATCTAGCTGTGTGACCCTTTTTACCACACTTGAAACAAGTTATGTTTTTAAGGTCGGGTTTTGTGGTAGACTGTTGGTGTTTCCTATGAGGCTTCCATTTTCGTTGTTTAAAAGGTTTTTTATGGAAGACTTTCTCAACTTACTTATAGAATTTTCGTGATTTAAAGGGCTTTTGGTAATGAGTTGGTTTACTACAGTTTCCTTTACAAGTATTTGTCTGAGGGGAAGAGATATCAAATTGCTGGCACAAGGAACCTAATTCCCTTTTAGTCTCTTTTAACTCCCTTTTTAGGTGTTTTTGAAGCTTCAAATCTTGACATATTTGAAGGCCTTGTTTGGAGGTTACACTAATTAACTCACCATAAGTTAGCCTATCATAAGGGATAATATGTTCTCCCAAGTCCTCACGGATTCTGTTTCGGACCTTTTCTCCTAATATGGTTGGAAGACTTGCTAGGAATTTTTCTTTCCAAAAGGGTTGGTTAGAATCTTCTCTAAGCATGACCCTGGTTAGGAAAGTATTTTTATACCACTGAAAATCACTAAGTTTTTTGCATCTTAGGTTGGACAAAAGATTTGCATTTTTGTCTTTGAGATGGGAGGAATCTCCAATGAAATGAAGTGATAAGGTAAATATGAGGGTTGATACAGAATCTTAAATTGGTTCTCCATTTAGGTTAAGAATGGGAACCCCATCTTCAGTTGTTTGGATAGCATTCAAGATGTCCAGTTGCTGTTCTTTGGTGAGATAGAAATCCCACCATCCTTTTAGCTGGCCAGAGAAGCCTGCAATTAGGAGTTCTGCAACTGTTTTATCTTCGAGAGGTTATGTGGAGCATAGAAGTCTTTGTGAACTAAATCTTTATTGATCTCAAAATCCTTTTCAAGGACATTAAGTTCATTAGAGATATTCTCAGTTATGACTGAGGCTGAGGGTGAGTCTAGAGGAGACTGTCTTTCAGCATAAACTGGGTGTGGAACCTGGGTTCTATATTCAACATTTTGAATGGAAGGCGAAGGTAAATCTGAGGTAGAATACCTTAGTCTTTCCGGGTAATTCGTTCTAGGACAACTAATTTGTCGTTTATAATGCATGTTACTTTCAGAAGGAATACGAGAAGACCGTCCTAAGTTTTCAACAGAGGAATGGTCTGAATACCTAGAGCTAGTGCTTCTGTTAAAGCTAAGCTTAACACTACCATCAGAGTATTGTATGACTCGTTCAAGGTCGTTATTAGGTGCTGGAAGAGCTGGTGACTGTATTTCAAGTTCAGCAGCTCCTTCAAGGAACCAATCTTCAGGAAGACTGACATCATAACATTGTCTTGGTCTAGAAATTTTTATGTTAGATCTAGAAAGGTCGGTTTGCAGGAGAAGGGTTTCTCCTTTTTTACTTTGTTGTATATTTCTAGTATTAAAGGCAGACATCATGGCTTTGTAATGGATTTTATAAATCAAAGCTACTGGAATAGAACCATCAAACATTTTATACTTATGAGTTTTAATTTGTAAAAGTAAAGATGATAAGATATTCTTATCACTTAACGAGACACTAAAGTTAGGGTAACAATCAAAAGAGACTGGACCCACGCATAAACTTGACTATATGGTTCCTAGTAAGGAATCATTAAAGTCTTTGAATCGTCCATCTCTTAGGGCAACAAGAACAGAAGAATTTAATCCTTCTTTAGTAAGAGGTTTTAAGCCAACTTGGACCAACCCTATATGGATGTAACGAAAACCTTTTTCGACATGTTTTTTCAGAGTATTAGCTGAAAATAATTTTATAGTATCAATAGGTTTTGTTAAATGGATATCTCGTTCTTGGATTTTGATAACATAGTCAGTTTTAAAGATATTATATCTACTCATTTTATAGATCTGGTCTTTACTAACTTTGGGGATCTCCCAATTGTCAATGTTTTGCTCAAGGTTTTCTATAGTAAAGGTTTCATTTTTAACCAGTTTATTGACTTTACCACTACTACCACGAGAAGAGGATGGAGTACCTCTGTTCCAAATAGAACTCATACTTATGAACCAGAACTTAGTCCAGAAATTAAACCAGAAATAAGCCCTATAACCTACCCCGCCGTTTAGGTAACTGTAGCCTTATGGTCTGACTGCCTCACTCGGGACTTACCGCCTCTACAAACGTTTAAACAAGCAGAGTAACAAATAGGACAGATAAACAAGTTTTATAAAGAACAAATATAACTACACCCCATTGGCTCTGATACCACAGGTTCTTTATAAACTTCTGTGATACCAGGTTTATAAGTATGAATTCCTTGCCCGAAAATCACAGGCAAATTCTTTGCTTGCTTCAGCTAAAACTCCGGAAGATTACGCTCGGATCCTATGACAACTAGCTAATAGTATGTCTGAATCCTCTATTACTTCGGAACATGAATTAGCAGCAGACTCCTCCATTCACCTCAGTGATGATGAAGAAGATGCTGGTTTCCAGACTTAAAAAAAAAAAAGATTATTTCACTGGCTTCAAGCTTCAAATAGGATGAGACACCACAACAACGGACAAATTTCTGGCATCAACAACAAAAGTCAAAAGCAGTAAACAGTGTAAAGCACTACTATTCATCAGCAGTAAAAAGCATCAAAAGACAAAAGATAAAACAGTGTAAAGTAGAAGACAGATTGTTCATTAACAGCTCTTTAATTTGACAGCACCACTCTTCCCTGCCTATAAATTGAGGCTCCTCCTTCAGTTCTGGGCAGAGCATAACACATCAACACAAGCTCCTCTAAAAATCTTTCTCTCTCCCTCTTTCTCTCACATAAAATTGTTAACACTCTTTAAGTTTTAAGTTTCATCCAAGACTCTCTGTAAGTCTGTTCTGTAAAACCATGGCCGGTTCAACCGCCTTACTTTACTTTATGCTTTCTGTTTTAAAGTTTTAAGCTTATATGTTAAAATCCCCAGATCCTTGCCGTATCCTGGTATCAGAGCTAATGGGGTGTAGTTATATTTGTTCTTTATAAAACTTGTCCTTCTGTTATCAGTACTTTCCAGTCTTCAAAACTTGTTTATCTGTCCTATTTGTTACTCTGCTTGTTTAAACGTTTGTAGAGGCGGTAAGTCCCGAGTGAGGCAGTCAGACCATAAGGCTACAGTTACCTAAACGGCGGGGTAGGTTATAGGGCTTATTTCTGGTTTAATTTCTGGACTAAGTTCTGGTTCATAAGTATGAGTTCTATTTGGAACAGAGGTACTCCATCCTCTTCTCGTGGTAGTAGTGGTAAAGTCAATAAATTGGTTAAAAATGAAACCTTTACTATAGAAAACCTTGAGCAAAACATTGACAATTGGGAGATCCCCAAAGTTAGTAAAGACCAGATCTATAAAATGAGTAGATATAATATCTTTAAACTGACTATGTTATCAAAACCCAAGAACGAGATATCCATTTAACAAAACCTATTGATACTCTAAAATTATTTTCAGCTAATACTCTGAAAAAACATGTCGAAAAAGGTTTTCGTTACATCCATATAGGGTTGGTCCAAGTTCGCTTAAAACCTCTTACTAAAGAAGGATTAAATTCTTCTGTTCTTGTTGCCCTAAGAGATGGACGATTCAAAGACTTTAATGATTCCTTACTAGGAACCATAGAGTCAAGTTTATGCATGGGTCCAGTCTCTTTTGATTTTCAGTGGTATAAAAATACTTTCCTAACCAGGGTCATGCTTAGAGAAGATTCTAACCAACCCTTTTGGAAAGAAAAATTCCTAGCAGGTCTTCCAACCATATTAGGAGAAAAGGTCCGAAACAGAATCCGTGAGGACTTTGGAGAACATATTATCCCTTATGATAGGCTAACTTATAGTGAGTTAGTTAGTGTAACCTCCAAACAAGGCCTTCAAATATGTCAAGATTTGAAGCTTCAAAAACACCTAAAAAGGGAGTTAAAAGAGACTAAAAAGGAATTAGGTTCCTTGTGCCAGCAATTTGATATCTCTTCCCCTCAGACAAATACTTGTAAAGGAAACTGTAGTAAACCAACTCATTACCAAAAGCCCTTTAAATCACGAAAATTCTATAAGAAAGTTGAGAAAGTCTTCCAAAAAAAACCTTTTGAACAACGAAAATGGAAGCCTCATAGGAAACACCAACAGTCTACCACAAAACCCGACCTTAAAAACATAACTTGTTTCAAGTGTGGTAAAAAGGGTCACACAGCTAGATTTTGTAGAGTGTCTAATAAAATCCAAAACCTTGACCTAGACGATGAAACTCTAGGAAGAATTTCAGCTCTTTTAGTAGAGTCTTCTGATGAAGAAACTGAATCTTATAACTCAGCTGAGAATTATGGTCCTCAGGATGATGATATAGATTCCTCCTCTTCAGCTAATGATGAGGATTATACCCCCTAAACGTCCTCACCAAAGAACAAAACCTGATATTAGATGTTATCCAGGATATTAATAATCCTGATCTTCAAAAATAATACCTTGAACGACTTCGTAAATCCCTTGAAGAAAATCCTGGAGAAAAGGACCCTAACTCTCCTTCTTCAAGCACTGAACCATACAACCTCACTTCTATTTTAGAAAAGAGAAGTTCTAGGAAGAAGCCAGAAAGAACCATACAGGATCTTCAGACTGAAGTTAAAACCATTAAAGCTGATATAAAAGACCTTAAAACTAAGCAACAACAAGACTCAGCCATTATCCAACTTCTAACTTCCCAAATGGTCCCAGATGTCCCTAGTGAAAGTGATCCTGAAGATATCCCAGATGGGGAACAAAGCCCAAAAGTCCCAGATGATTTCCTTTTTGTTTTAAGAGAAATCAGTTCTAGAAAGTACTACATAAAGGTTACACACTAGAGGAAAAAAGGTCAAATGCTGCAACAAAAGGGCTGCGGGCAGGCCCAAAACCGCAGCCCTTAAGTGAAGGGCTGCGGTCAGGCCCATAATCGCAGCCCTTGGGCTTTATTATTATTTTCCTCCCGCGTTTATAATTCATTCCCACCTCTTTCTTCCTTCATCCTTCCTCAAACAGCGAAAATAATAGACTAAACCTAACAGTCACACCCCGCCTCTCTCTCTCTCTCTCACACACTTCCTCCTTCATTTCTCTCTCCTCCACTTCGCCGATTCACTCTCTTTCGATCATCAAGAACCCTAATTTAACTTCATCCATCTCAGACTTAATCGTTAGCGAATTTTAGGGTTCTTATTTTAGGTTTTCTTCATTTCGTCCTCCATTTATATGAATTTATAGTTTTTTTCCTTTTTTCAAATTTTGCTTGTATCAGGCACAAATTTAGAATCAATCGTGCTCGAAGTTAGCGATTATTGAAGGTTTTGTTGTGATAAGTGGATAATCAGTGAGCGAAAAACGAAGAAAGTCTCACACGAAGAACAACACGAAGAAGAAGAACCTTCAATTCCGGTAATTCTCTCTCTCTCTCTCTCTCTTCATTCTTCTTCTTTGTTTGATTTCTTAGGGTTTTCGTGAATTTTTTCGTTAATTATCGATGAATTATTTATGTTCTGTTTATGAAGTTGTGTTTTTTGATTAGGTTTTGGATAGTTAGTAGTTAATGCGAGAGTTTTATTGAGCTTGTGCCCTAATTTATGTACTGTTGTTTTATTTATTGTGGTTTATTGGAAAGGAGAAGTATCTAATTGAGTGAGGATGTATTTATGAGTGAGGATGTGATGGAGATTTGATTATCGCAGGCGGAATAAAATAACTTAAGAGTTAAGATTGAGATGATATTATGGTGATTCCTTAAGTTTGGTTTTTGTAGCTTTTAGGTTGTAAGTGATCTCGTTAATTAAAATCTAATTCATTTAATATTTTTTGTTGTTGGTGAATACTAGTATGATCTTAGTGGTTGGTTTCTCTTTATCAACTATTGATGGATCATGGGTGATGGACGTTCTGGCTGAGGTCTTGTGTTGACGAATTGTTAGCACTTTGGGAAAAAATGTTGCAATGCGTTGCTATATCTTGGGCATTTTGAAAGGGAATGATGAGATGTGAAGTGAAATTCCAGGACATGATCACTAGTCAGAACTCAGAACTTGGGGTCATAGCAGCTATTTTGAAAGAAAGA
The DNA here is from genome assembly GCA_947646795.1 of Beta lomatogona. Taxonomy (NCBI): domain Eukaryota; kingdom Viridiplantae; phylum Streptophyta; class Magnoliopsida; order Caryophyllales; family Amaranthaceae; genus Beta; species Beta lomatogona. Next base: position 499,387 of record CANSNZ010001396.1, on the reverse strand, counting down.
TTACTTATTTTTGCATTATATACTAATTTGTGTTCTACTGGATTTGATTTTGGTTGGCTGATTTCACTTTAAGGATGTATCAGTGCTCAAAATTGTCGAAACAATGACATACAAGTTTAATTTGATTTCTTATTCTTTTGTAAATGTATTCATCTATTTGGTTGGATATCGAAGTAAATTAGTTTTGCTTTTATACTCGTTTGTGACTTGCAAACTAAAAGAAGAAAGGAAAACCATGGATCATAGTTTTTTCGGAATACCTTGACTGATTTTTTGGTGGCATATTCAGTTTTCGAATCTATTTATGGCAGGCTACTGTTAGTGCAGTAAAGGGGCCTTAAAAATTGCAGGTATGTGACATAGCTAAGTGAGATGTTGTGTAGCATCATTTGCTGTATAGTAAATTAGTAATATCAGTGGTGATGATATGGTGTATTGGAGCTGGGGTGTTTAGGTATCCGATTTATTTATGCATGTTGTTGGTGGAATAAGTGACAGCCCACCATTAGAAGTAGTGATGGGTTGGCATTTGTGTAGGTACCAATTGCACCTTGAAAATTCTTCATATTTGAGCTCGCTTTTTTCTCTCGCTTCTCAACCAATTGGAACGCAATAAGAGAAAAAAAAATTCAAATTAAATGAAGACATCTTTGAAGAAATCGCTTCATCATCATAAAAACAAGGACAGAAAAATTCAGCCTCTTGCTCAATTGGATGAACTTGTTAAGGCTTCTGAGGTTTGTTTGTAATTTTTCGATTATTTGATGATTTTCATAATTGTAGCGTTAGATTGAATTTGAATTATTATTGATGTAATGCTTTAAATTCTGATTTTCTAACATGATTTTTGGCTGAAAATTATCTAATTAATGATGGTATTATTATAGGAGGTGATACAATTGGGAGAATATGTGGTATTATGAATCAATGCTTAAACTAAATTAAATTCCTTGGATATTATGGATTTATTTCATTAATTTTGGGATTTAATGATTTATGAGTTAATTGTAGAGTGTTATGCAACTTGGTTTCATAATGAAGAATGTTTGACTTCAATGGTGTTTAAATGATGATAGTATATTAGTATATAAGTTCCCCTGCACACCCCCCTTTCCCACAGCTCCTCCTCCCATGCACTCACACCCCCACACACCCCCTGCCATGCACATCCCCTGCCATGCACACACCCCCTGCCATGAATAGACCCCTCTCGCTCCAACCCCCCCCACCTACCGATGTAGCCCCCGTCTCCTACACAAAGACACCACCCCTATGCGGACCCCCTGCTGCACACCCCTGCACACACACCCCCCAACAACCCCTGCACACACACCCTCCCATGCACAACCCCCTTGCTCCACACCCCCCCACCATGCACACACCCCCCCCGCCATGCACACACCCCCCGCCATGCACACACCCCCCCGCCATGCATAGACCCCTCTGCTCCAACCCCCCACCTACCGTTGTAGCCCCCCGTCTCCTACACAAAGACACCACCCCTATGCGGACCCCCCCGCTGCACACCCCCCGCACACACTCCCCAAAGAACCCCTGCACACACCCCCTCCCATGCACAACCCCCCTTGCTCCACGGCCCCCACCATGCACACACCCCCCGCACACACCCCCCCTACCATGCATAGACCCTCTCGCTCCAACCTCCCCCCTCCACCTACTGCTGTAGCCCCCGTCTCCTACACGGTACACCACCCCTATGCGGACCCCCTGCCGCACACCCCCCAACAACCCCCGCACACACCCCTCCCATACACAACCCCTTTGCTCCACGGCCCCCCACCCCCTACACCGCTCCCCGCACACAACCCCCATGCACCGACCGCCCGTGCTGCACACCCCTGCCATGCTCGTGTACCGTTAGAGCCACTTAACCATATCTTTCTGGAAGACAAATTTTCCCCTACTTGTGTTTAAAGACCTTATTGCTGTTTCTCATGTCTTAATATTATTGAACGCTTTGCAGATCTATTTATTTCGAGGTTATTTTTGGGAGCCAAGAAGACAATTTACAGCTTTGGAATGTTGAAGAAAAATCTATAGGATTTTAAGGGATGGAATGCACCCATTTCTTGTTGTATCTCGTCTTCATAATGTAACTCGGTCAAAATTTTCTTTATATTTGTATGAATAACATGAATTGCAATGAAAATTGATACTTGTATATATATGTAACTGTTTTTGGATCATTTAAGACTAAAAAATTCAAAAAAAAAAAAATTTTTTTATTTTTATTTTTTTTGGGTTACAAGGGCTGCGGTCAGGGGAAAAACCGCAGCCCTTAGTGGATTAAGGGCTGCGGTTAAGGGCCAAAACCGCAGCCCTTAACTCGCCAAGGGCTGCGGCTTTTCCCCTTGACCGCAGCCCTTAATCCACTAAGGGCTGCGGTTTTTCCCCTGACCGCAGCCCTTAACGCACTAAGGGCTGCGGTTAAAAACCGCAGCCCTTCCTAGATGCCAAGGGCTGCTAGTCCAATGGCTGCGGTCATAAAACGCAGCCCTTGGGCCCGTTTTGACCGCAGCCCTTGGGCTTTTTTCCTCTAGTGACACTTGAATTCTCTAATGACTTTAAAATCAATACTATAGCTTTGTTCGACACCGGAGCAGATTTAAATTGCATAAAATCCAGTCTCGTCCCAAAACGCTTTCACCAGATAACCTCGGAAAAACTTAGCTCTGCTAATAACACCAAAATGCACATAGAAGGAAAAACAGATGCTAACATCTTGAATCAAGGCCTTTCTCTAAAAAGCCACTTTGTCCTCGTTACCAATATACACCATACTGTAATCTTGGGAACACCTTTCATAAACTTAATAACCCCTTACAATGTCAATTACAATGGAATATCCTTCAAAACTAAAGATAAAAGGCTTGATTTCCTTTTCTTAGAAAAACCCAAGACCAGAAATCTCAACATTATAAAGGCTAGCTCCATTTATAATAATGAGATAAATTCTCTTATCAATCGAAAATAGAGTGACGTTCATGATCTAAAACAGAAAATCCATTTACAAAAAATTGAGGATCAATTACAAGGTAGTGTTCTAAAAACTCAGATAGCTGACTTCCAAAGCCTCCTTGAAAAAGAAGTTTGCTCTGAGCTTCCAAATGCCTTCTGGAATAGAAAACAACACATGGTAGACTTACCTTATGAGCTTGACTTTGATGAAAAGAATATCCCTACCAAAGCCCGGCCAACCCAAATGAATGCCGACCTAGAACGCCATTGTCGAGAAGAAATTAGATTTCTCGAAAGCAAAGGCTTAATCTCCAAGTCCCGTTCTCCTTTTAGCTGTGCGGCATTTTACGTCAACAAAGCTTCGGAAATTGAACGAGGTACGCCTAGGCTAGTTATAAATTATAAGCCTCTTAACGATGCCCTTCGTTGGATCCGTTATCCAATACCCAATAAAAAGGATCTAATGCAAAAGTTACACCATGCCTTTATCTTCTCAAAATTTGATATGAAATTCGGATTTTGGCAGATACAAATCAAGCCACAACACCGTTATAAAACCGCTTTTACTGTTCCTTTTGGCCAGTATGAATGGAATGTTATGCCCTTCAGTCTTAAAAATGCTCCCTCATAGTATCAAAGGATTATGAATGATATATTCAATCCCTATTCAGATTTTTGTATTGTCTACATAGATGACGTACTGGTTTACTCAAGCACGATTGACCAGCACTTTAAAAACCTTAAGACATTTTTCTATCTAATTAAGAAAAATGGTCTTGTTATTTCAAAGAAAAAGATTTCTCTATTTCAAACCGAGATTAGATTTCTCGGCCAAATTGTGTCATGTGGCACTATCACCCCGATTGATAGGTCTCTCCAGTTCACTAGCAAATTCCCAGATAAAATCATAGACAAAACCCAACTACAGAGGTTTCTTGGTAGTTTAAACTATGTCTTAGATTTTTATCCAAATCTTTGCAGAATTGCGAAACCCCTCCATAATAGACTCAAGAAAAACCCACCGCCTTGGTCAGATGTCCATACCCAGGCTGTTAAAACAATAAAGGCTCGTGTCTTAGAAATTCCTTGCCTTAGCTTAGCAAACCCTGACCTGCCTAAAATTGTTGAGACAGATGCCAGTGACAAAGGCTATGGAGGTATCTTAAAACAAGTCGACAATGGTAAAGAATACATTATCAGATTCACCTCAGGGCACTGGAATGACACCCAGTTAAAATACTCTACTGTAAAACAGGAGGTTTTATCCATTGTTCTCTGTATAACCAAATTCCAGTCTGATTTGTTAAATAAAAAAAATTTATTACGTGTTGATTGTCAAGCTGCTAAACCTATTTTAAAAAAGGATGTCCAAAACACTGCTGTAAAACATGTTTTTGCTAGATGGCAGTCTATCTTAAGCATTTTTGAATTTGATATTGAGCACATAAAAGGAGAAGAGAATTCTATCCCTGACTTCTTAACCCGTGAATTTCTTACAGAAATGTCTCGAAAAACAAAAGATAAAGGGAAGTCCCAACCTCCTCCTGAAAAAACCATTTGCACAACTCAAAAACCTATTAAAACTTGGTACGATGCAGTCCAGAATAATGAGAGTGAAACCTCTTCTATTGATAGAACACAGGAAGTTCAGGAATGGCTCCTCTCCATCTCTGAGCATCCTTCGTCCATCCAAAAACATCCCCAGCTCCTCCAAGCTTTTCACAGCTCCATGCAAAACCAAGGAAGCACAAGCAAAGCAGCAGCGGAAGGTAAAACAGTTACGGGAAAAAATATCAGTATGATTTCAAAACCCACGGAAGGAGAATCTTCTAAAAAAACCCTTCCTCAAAAATAACTTTATAAAACTGATAGCTCTCAGGTTGTGCTTACACAACCTAAGAAAAACGAGACTTCCGAATATTTTGTTAAAACTGCCTTACAAAATATTATAACAATTGAACAAGGATATCATGATGAAGATCCCTATGTCTCCATACAAAATATATTTGGAAAGAACTGGTTCTTTAAGCCTTGGGATCGTACTAAAACTGCGGATTATTACCAGACAATCCTTGAGGTTACCGGCTCCGCTGAATTCAAACATTTCTTTTATAAAAATGAACAAGCTGAGCCCTCTTATTCAACCATCAAAATTCTAAAGGTTCTTAGTCCTCAAGACTGGAATCAAGATCTGTCAAAACACAAAGCCTTCCCCATTAGCTTCAACAACACCTTCCCACACTGTAAAACCTTTAATTACTGGGATTACCAACAAGCGTGGTTCTCCACCTTTTTAATACAAAATAATAGGTTGTCCCATTCTTGGCTTATCTACTTCAACACTAAAACCATACAGCCAGAAAAATTGCCATCTTGGTTTGCCCAATGGTGGAAGTTCTATGGCTCATCCAGTGAAATCCTCCACCCTGACATTACAAAAAGTTATGAAACCTTTCGAACCCAATACAAACCTTCGAATTTAGAAAGGCGTTTTCCCGCCTTATGTTTGTTTTCAATGAAGTTCTATCTTCCTTGGGTTTGTCAATGGTTCCTTGAAACAAACCAGGATCAAGGGGGATTGGTCCTCCAAAGAAAATTTAAAATCAGATGGTGGTCAAACTTTAATACGCCACGAGTCTATTCTTGAACCAACCATCGAGAGATTGGTTGAAGAAGAATTGTAACACGGTACCATGACTACGGGGCCGAACAATCCCAGTTCCTTGCCCGAAAATCACAAGCAAATTCTTTGCTTGCTTCAGCTAAAACTCCGGAAGATTACGCTCGGATCCTACGACAACTAGCTAATAGTATGTCTGAATCCTCTATTACTTCGGACCATGAATCAGCAGCAGACTCCTCCATTCACCTCAGTGATGATGAAGAAGATGCTGGTTTCCAGACTTAAAAAAAAAAAAAAAAGATTATTTTACTGGCTTCATGCTTCAAACAGGATGAGACGCCACAACAACGGACAAATTTCTGGCATCAACAACAAAAGTCAAAAGCAGTAAACAGTGTAAAGCACTACTATTCATCAGCAGTAAAAAACATCAAAAGACAAAAGATAAAACAGTGTAAAGCAGAAGACAGATTGTTCATTAACAGCTCTTCAATTTGACAGCACCACTCTTCCCTGCCTATAAATTGAGGCTCCTCCTTCAGTTCTGGGCAGAGCATAACACAGCAACACAAGCTCCTCTAAAAATCTCTCTCTCTCCCTCTTTCTCTCACATAAAATTGTAACACTCATTAAGTTTTAAGTTTCATCCAAGACTCTCTGTAAGTCTGTTCTGTAAAACCATGACCGGTTCAACCGCCTTACTTTACTTTATGCTTTCTGTTTTAAAGTTTTAAGTTTATATGTTAAAATCCCCAGATCCTTGGCGTATCCTGGTATCAAAGCCTCCGAAATCCAATTTGGAACAGAGGTACTCCATCATGGGATCATATTTGGTTTCATATATATACGATCTCAATTTGGTTTCATATTTTGTCTAAATGGAGGAGCTGTGAGCTGGAAGAGCTCTAAGCACAGCACCATCGCATATTCCACAACAGAGCCTGAGTATATTGCAGCAGCTGATGCAGCAAAGGAAGTTGTTTGGATCAAAAAGTTCATTAGTGAGCTTGGTGTAGTTCCTAGCATTGAGAATGTCATTGAGTTGTATTGTGACAACAATGGTGCCATTGCTCAGTCTAAGGAACCCAGATCGCATCAAAGGTCTAAACATGTGCTCAGGAAATTCCATCTTTTTCGAGATTCGTGGGAAGAGAGGATGTGAAAGTAAGCAAGGTTCATACTGAGAATAATATAGCAGATCCTTTGACTAAACCGCTTGCCCAACCTAAGCATGAGTGTCATACTAGGTCTATGGGGCTTAAGCATATGGGAGAATGTATGTCATTAGGTTGTTTACTTCATGTTTACAATTGTAAAGACATTTATTATGTTTTAATTATTTATCAATAAAAATTCGTTTCTTATTTAATTGTTTGCTTTAGTATTAAATAAAATGTCCAAATAATTTGTGTTTTCAAATAGAATTATCAAAAACTTTTTGATAATGGAACCCTATAAAGTGAAGTGAAATCACAATTTATTTTAAGTCCCTAGTCGAAATCACTAAATTGGATATAAGTGATTTATATAGAAGACTAGTATACAATTAATTGATAGCGCAGGTCCATGGGCAATGCAAACATAGAGATGTCTAATTTGATCATATAGATGTATATTTGATACATTGAGACTTGACCTAATTAGATTCTAAAAGTCGAATCAAACTACTATATTTAGTGGATTCCTTAGACATGAGTATGTCTTAATAACCACAATATAATTAGTTTAACTTTGGCACTGTTAAACGCTGCGCCATAAAAGGAGGTTATAAAGGCAGTGATCAGGTGGGCTAAGAATTGAGTGGGAGTTATGGTCATACAGGATTGGATAAGTCCTCCTATTTAATAGGAATGGTGTCTGGGCCTCTTGATGAGTAAGAACTGAAAAATTGCATGGCCATGCGGAATAGGATTAAAGAGTTGATCCTTATTTGAGCAGTTTGAACTCAGCAATCAAGGAACAAAATTTGATAATAACATAGTATTATCAAATTTGGCATTAAGTGACTTAAGAAATTTAACATTGCACTCTTGTCTTCGGACAAGTGGAAGATTGAAGGAATATGTCCTTAGACATCCCAATAATTACTAAATATAAATAGGAATTATATTATGAAGATAATAAAGTTAATTATTGTAGTAATCGTATTTTCTTGCTAGAGAATAAATATGATTAATAGGACAATATTGATTGGGCCTATAACTAAAATATATTAATCCTATGAGGTCACACATTGTAGCACAAGTTGGAAAAAGCAATCAAAATCCATTTAGGATTAGGGTTGGACCGGTCCTAAGGGGAATAGAAGGAGAATTAGTTCTCCTAATTAGCCTATGACTCTTCTATAATATATAGGATATAGTATTAGGGTTTAGGTGATCAATTTATTAATCAGTTTCTTTTCACAAGAGAGAGAAAGTGAACCCTAAACTATTCCCTCTAAACCGGCGCCTATACCATCAAAAGCAAGAGAATTTATTCTCTTCCGTTCTAGCAAACGTTGGTGTTCAACTGGTGCTCGTGGATCTTCAAAGCTTGCATACAACAGGGAAATCACGCTACAAAGGTTTTATATTTAATCCCTATTGAATGATGCATGCGTTTAATTATGTTTGCGATCCTATGATAGATGTAAGGATTGTTTCCTGAAATTCCACTATTTGCATCTATATGTTCCTACAAACACTCCATAGTACCTCCAACACTCCTGGTAGTAATGTAAAACCTCCACGTAGAGCTTGTTGGGACTTTGGTAGTACATTTTATATCACCAGTATTGGCATTTAAACTTTATGTTGATACAAAAGAGAATGTTAAAACTTTCTTTCCCTATTAGAATATAATTAAATGATGTGGTGTTGGACATCATCCATCTCTTCTCGAGTATTGGAATAACACTTCTTCACCTATCAACAGAGCTTGGTCTATACTAGATCAGTAGATCAGACCAAGGCTCTTTAAGACAATGTTAGAGCACATTTCAATGAGCAAAAGGAGTACATTGATTCATAGTCTCCAATTACTTCGAATTATTGGATGTACATTAATATTTGTCTTACATACAAAATTTATCTCGACTTAATTGGCCTTCAAGAAGCAATAATGTGTAGTCGAATCGATATATCTGGGAAAGACATCTAGTAGCAAGCATCCAAGCAACCATCTAAATTGATACAACCCAGAAATACATATTGCAGTAAAGCGCCTTGAATGAAAACCGACGAGTCATGTACACTGCTGTTTGCTGCCATATCTTCTGGTCTATGTGTGATGAAAATATAAATTAAGAAAATACCGGACATTGAAGTTGTAAAAGGTGCAATGTTGTAGCCGCAATGCTCTGCATGATCCAGATGCAATTGCTACTTATCAGACAGTCTTATTGATCCAAGTAAACCTAGTATATGAAATGTTATGTTTCGTAACTAGAACCGTGGGCTCTCTACTGCCATGTTGAAAGGTTCCCACTTATATAAAAAACTGCTTTCCTTGAAATGCTGTAATGCCGAAATTGATGTTTATTGATATTATTAACATAGATAAGGTTCAAGAAGCAAATACATTAAGAGAGTGATTGGTTGGGCGAAAAACATTTTTTAGGAAAAGTGATTTCTCCATTTTCCTTTGTTCGACTTGTAAGGGCGGAAACCATTTTCCTGTCGAAATGAAGGAATGTCACATTTTCCTCCCTATCTATTACCTTCCTCTTTATTTCCTTCTACCCATCCTCTCCCTTCCATTCCATTCTTCTATTTCTCTCCAACTTTTCATGCAAAGAACCAAACAACAAAAAACAAATCTACAATTGTGTTTTTACCCTGCAAAATGTTTTTTCAAGGAAGATAATATTTCTATTGGAGATGTTTTCTGTCCAACCAAATGGAGTTTAATGATACAACTTCCAGTCTCCGTATAAAATATCTTTGGTTTTTTGTTAACTTAGCTCACACCCTGATGAGAGAGTGCTTGGGTGGAAGAAGAGTCTTGGAAGTGTTACTGAATCTAGCAGGAAAGTAGATTAAAGAGGCCAAGGAGTCCTCTAAATATTTGCATGCCAATCACATTAGTAAAAGACATAAAGAAAGAAAACCCAGAAAAGGATCCAATACTATATAAGACTAAAGAAAGCCCAAGATAAGATTACTAATGATATTACTTACTTAAGTACTTGAGCTTAGGTTCAATATTCTCTCAACGACTAGTAAATCAGGGGTTGTGATCTGTTGAAAAATGGCGCCTGTATTAGCATAATTTCCAAGCATTTGTTGCCAAATTTGCCAAATCCATTAACATCTATGTAAGTCGACATATGTAATTATTTTTTCCACCCTTTAAACAAAAGTAAAGGATTAAAAATCGATACCTTGATATTGGTATAAGATCCTTCGGTAATGTATACTTGATGTCCAAGGTGTTCCACAATAGAAACATCATCAGTGACCTCAAGTCCTCTTCTGAAAGAACATAATGACAATACTAAATTAGAGAAGCAATTATAGAGGTCATCAAGGTAGTATTTAATATTTTTAGAAGGAATAAAAAGAATGCTCAATTAAAAGCCTTCATTTTGAGAACAGGATATGATTTTTCTTAATCAAGAAGCTAGTTATAGCCATAGAATGATCGGTCACTTTCTCAAACCAAGGGGACGTGGACACTGATAAATATGTATAATATTCACTATTTTCTGCAAAACTATTTTGCAATATTTCCATTTGTCCTCTTTTTCATTTAGTAGTTAGCTTGTAACTCTCCTTCACTCTAAGTACACAGTACTCTTAATACCCTGATTATTAAAGATTCTTTTACAATCTTACATGTTACAAAGCCGGTGGATGTCTCTTTCTCCATTCTATGCAATAATCTCTTATATTTTCCTTTTAGGTTATAACTTTATCTCAGTGCTACCATACCTACCCTGATTAGAGATATTCTCACAATCTTACAGAGTTATAGAATGTTTTGATATTTTGTTGTTCTTATAGATGCCATTATAAGTTCTGTGTGAGTAAATGATCTAATGTACACATGCCTGTAAAACAAACATGCAATTACATGATATATATAGGCAAAACATGACAACAAAATTTGCATTAGAATGATAAATATCTGGCCCCAATGTGAAAACAATATGAGAAAACTGCATTTATGTTCACTCTCATGAAACAACTAGGTTCTTGAGCTTTTGAGAGAAAGGTTAAGAAGAGTTTTGGAGAATGTAATGTATCAAACACTCAAAGACCAATTATATAGAGATGCTTAGCGCCTTGCTCGTGGAAATTAAGTTATGTTTATTAGTACTCACTTATGCACTGATCTATCTAAGAAACTGAGTTTAAATGAAAATTGTTTTTATTCATCAACTGAAAGGACAAAAAACATTTCACAAATGTTGGTCTAAATTCTTTGTCCATACAAGTTGATGCATCGTGTTTTATGAGGTCTACAATTTAGGGGTAGCAATATTTGAGTTTTGTTGAGAGGAATGGCATAAGAAATTAAGAACTCTCCTTTATAAATATTGAAGCGTGGGTTATAATCATTTGTATGAATTTTCAAGTTGAAACTTTGACATGCTTATAACAATGCACTCCAGCAAAAAGAGAGTCATAGATGTAGAACAGGGTTTAGTGCAATCTATATTAGATTAAATGACTTAGGAAATGAACGGCACAGATGAAACTCCTAGTACCATACTACCATTGAAGTGTAGGTATTTAATATGATAAAAGACATTGCTGAACGTCACAGGGGGTCTTAAGGTACCTATTCACAAGATCAAAGCCATCCTTGAGCAATGCAGGCAAGATAACCTGAAAATCTGATATAAAGATGCAGGAAGCAAAATGATGATATATAGGATAAATTATTTGAACTGCAGGTTAGAGGAAAAATATAATGAAAGCAACCATTAATCCACAGTAATCTCGGGCAGCAGTACCTGAGGATTTTGCATTTCCTAAAAGAGTTTTCGATCTAGAGTTTTCACAACAAAGCTCTCATTATTAGCCTGTAGATCATTATAGGAATAAATAATCACCCATTAGAAAGGGTGCCTTCACCTTTCTTACCGATTGCTTGAAAATGAAGTGGTGATGCCACGGAGAGGGGTCATAGTTGCAATGGTAGAAAAGTGATCTATAAGACTTTTAACTATCAAGAAAGAAAAAAGTTATCTGCCTTTAAATCAACCTACCTGGTTTTGCTTTGATATCAAAAAGTCACTACTAGCTAGTAAAGTGCATATCAACCATAGAGTTGAAGATCTACAAAGAATGTATATCAAAACCACCAAGCATTGTAGGCAAGGCAGTGGAACGGATCGAGCCAGCCTAAACGCCATGGAGGAAGCACAACCTCTGGCAGTATGGCCTATGAAACCATGCAGCTTGCCACCTTATATGTTTCCTATTCTTTAATTAATTGCTTGAACATGCTAGACCACAGTCAGCCTGTCATTCCCGTGGCGTAACATGTAGCTCTTTGTAAACCATAGTCCAACCACGACCTACCACACGGGCCTCATGCCTCCATGTTACCGTAGCCGAGTTCCAACTTGTCACGACATAAGAATTTTCGTTTTTGATAATATGCTCACAAAGTTCTAGTGACGGGGCTTAAGCAACAATTAGACCAACCACACACAAGGGATATGCGAATGAGCATAGCTTGGACAGATTAGTGAAAAGGATTAAGAAATAAAAATGGATTTAGATTGATAAATGACAAATTGCATAAGATATTGGATGAAACAAGCTTTCGAGAGGCTTGCTCCCTCCCAAGCACAAAAGAAGACCCTCAAGAATATTCATCATTTTTTCCCCTTCTCTAACTAGCTATCGTACTCTTCAAGCCCTTCATAACTAAAGCATAATATCTCTACCTTGAGCACCCTTATATTGATGCTTAGCATCAATTCTAAACCCACTTCCCCTGCATCAATTCTAAAGCAGTAAGACCTATTTTCTCCATCCCACTACTCAATTGATTTTCATTAATCCATCCAAATTATTAAACAAAACCCTCCTTTATTCCTCTAACCCAGATAAGTCGAATGGCCTTTCTAGTAACTGTCCCTATATAAAACCAAATTGTTTCTCCAAAATGCTCGTGCATTTCCCCAATTAATATTATATTACTCAGTCCCACAATTTCATGGTATGACTCATAAGTTTTAGCCCTCGATAATTTTCGGAATCTCCATTGTTTTTGTAATTTGGTACCAAGGTGCTATTTTTCCAAGTTCCAATCTTACTCTGTTTGTCTATCAAATCTTGTTGAATAGGTTGCTAACCAATCAATACCAATCTTCCTTAGGCATCGCAAAACCACCATAGGGACTTAGCCATCTATTTACTTCAGTTTCGTTCTCTTCAATGCCTTCTTAACCTCTACTTTTAGAATTCTTCACATATACTCCTTACTTACTTTCCGCTCCTCAATTGAAATACCTCCCGTAACACTCATTTGGCTTCCATCAAACAACTCATCAAAGTATTCTCCACAGTTGTCCTTCATATCTCTATCCTGGACTAGGATATTTTAATTTTACCATTCACATAATTCACGAAGATCCTTCTTCAACACTTGTCTTCATTTAGCTATTTTAAAGACTTATCTTTCACCCTCTCTCGCGTCTAGTAAACACCCTCTTGACAAAAACATAACAATGGGTCATTGAGCCCACTCTTGAACCCCATTGCGACCCAAGCTGCTTCCCTCTAAGAAGCGTCTTTATGCAAAGCACACTAAGGACATAGCCACGCCCAGAGTGTCACCTTTATCAGCCATCTCTATGGCCACAACAAGCTTCCTAGTGGATGCTTGATTCAACCCACTGCCAAGATTAAGGTATCAAATTCCCAACTTATCCTAGCTTGAGGTTTTAGGTGCTTCTGATCATCCTAGACCCATTATATAATGACTTTGCAAGTCATCGCCCTTGTAGGTGTTGACTTTGAACGAACATGACCCAACTTAGTACTGTCACAACCTTAGATACGAGGCATTGGAAATGCCCAGACTCTAGAGTTATCAGTTCTTATAGATTTTTTTTATTTGAAAAAAGGAAAAGCTTTCTTGCTCCAAAAATGCTAGAACCCAAGTAAGTAATGGAGGCTTTTCTAGAACATGCATGACGAGATAAGGCTAGCCACAAATTTAAGTGACGACTAGTAAAGTTATTTTTTGAGAGCATCTTCAATTATGGCAAACAAGCTGAAGTCTATTTCTTGTACATGCAAAAAGTCAAAAATTGGAAAGGCAAACATGAAAACTGTCTACACAACATTCCGGTGTCACTTTCCAAAAATATTCGTAAGCTAGAAGGTCACCCTTTCCGAATTCTTTGACATATAAAATAAAAATTGATATTAAGCTCCGAGAAACATGTTTTAGCCATAATTGCTATTTACCTCCTTAATTGTAGCTTTAACAAGCACACCAAGTACAACAGCTCCATGCACCTTACCATCTTTAAGAACCTACAAGACGAAATTTGAAACATCCAGGATTGCTTAGCTAAAATCATCCAGTAACCACCAAAAATATTATCCCTGGAAAAAATTGAAAGTCGTCAAGAGAGCTAGAGATAAAGTATTTGGATAAACCAAATACATAAGAAAGATTGTTAGACAAGCAAACTCTCTTCAATGCTATACTACTGAAAACAAGAACTCCCACTATTTCAAAAATAAGGCACCACCACTGCCAATGTCGAACTTTAACCATGGGTTTCCCACAAAATATTTAGATAATTATCAAAAATATTATTATTTGGAATATCTAAATATATAGCTGACAATATACTTCCTATGTTTTGTTACAAGCAACATTTCTCATTTTGACATTTTTGGCATTATATTCTCTCTTTCAATCTCCCAACACATGAAGATTCCTTTTTTTTTTATCTCTTTCTATCTCTCCTCTTAAATTCATGTGCCATACTTAATTCATTGTTGCAAGTAAAAAAAACGGAGGAAGTATATTTTTAGAGAAGTTTTAGCTATAGTTCTTCCATTTATAAATAGTTGTACCATTTGCATAATGTTTACTATTCACATATTACACTTTGATTGTCTTTCGTAATTTATATTTTAGGTAAAACATAGTCATATGAGATCATGTTAGATTCGTCTCAATGTAAATTTTTGTAATATCAGCTTTTTATAATTTTTACTTATTAATAATAAAATATATTAATGTTTAAAACCATGCATCGGCAAGCGTGAAAACATAAAATGGTGCAATTATTTCTAAACGGAGGAAGTATATTTTAAGAAGATTTGAACAATTGAAACGCTTACTCTTCCTTGATTTGTGGTGAGCTACTTTGTATCTACTCCTAAATTTTCAATAAGATATTTTGTCCTATCAAAAAAGAAAAAGTTCAAAGCTAACTCTAGAAAAAGTCGGGTGCCTTTTAGTTTGAAACAGAGGGAATAAAAAACCTCCCTTTCACAGGAGTCGGGACACGAGTTTGCTTTCATATTTACAAGAGCAGATACAACTAAAATTCGCAACCAAATTTTGAGATCTAATAGGTAAAAACAAATATGCTGGTGACGTTGTTTAACAAAGATGACAAGCAACCGATGAAGACCAACCATCCAAAATTAACATGCAAATTAATAACAATAACCTGATAACAGAAAACTTCAAACCTTCTCTATGTCTTGAGACAACACTAACGGTCTTATCGAATCATGGATGCAGACCAATTCAGCACCAGAAGCAATAACCTGCACTAGAGGAATCGTATTAGTCTTCCTTGGATCCACCAAAAGCTGAGTTACAAGAAATAAACACTGCTCGAGTATAAAACTAGACTTTAGGGAGAGAGCAAAAATTCCATATTTACTCCCTTAAGTATTACTTGTATACTCACCACCAACCAGACAGGAGAAGCACAATGTACAAAGAATGTCTTCAAATCTTAAAAACTTTTTGATTTATCACAAGATCCTACCCTTAACGCCTGCCCCTTGACACCTTTTACTATTAGAAATTTTTGGCCACAACTTAC
Organism: Beta lomatogona; assembly: GCA_947646795.1. Classification (NCBI taxonomy): domain Eukaryota; kingdom Viridiplantae; phylum Streptophyta; class Magnoliopsida; order Caryophyllales; family Amaranthaceae; genus Beta; species Beta lomatogona. The sequence goes on along the minus strand of CANSNZ010001396.1, from coordinate 483,761 downwards.
ACATTATGAATAGACAGATTTACCAAATGCCCCACACATAATCAGACACATGAGACATTCTTCCAAGTTGTGACTACCGTGCTTGTATAATTAAGTAAAGAAAAATGTACGAGTAGGATTTTGCGAATTCCTAATTTTTCTTATAATTTTAAAAAGTGTAGCAAGAGAGAACATTTATCCTATGCTTAAACAATAAGAACTGCTTCTTCTTTTATATATATTAATTTAACTTCATAAATCGAACTATATCTTCTATTGTATTTGTAATAATAAGTAAATACAGATTGTAAAATTATCTTAGTCACAATTATAAAATTGAAGCTGAGTGGTTCGTGGATTTAAAAGAACACACTATTTCTCTTAAAATAAGTGTGTTTTAAGTTTGTTTATTTCAAGATGCCTAATGAATATGAACATCGTCTTAAAAGTTTTTGAAAAAATCCACTACAAGTGATTTTGTCATGATATCTACCAATCTACCACTTGAATCTCAACTTGCATAATTGGAGCTCAATAACTCTATTCTTCATGAGCTCTCAACCTAGTGATTCTCAAATGTAGGAAGAAAGATGGAGGAAATTTCATGAAACATGGTCAAAACATTCTCACTTAATTTCTAAATACAAGTACAGTGCCACTTTATAGGCATAAAACAACTAAGACTCCCTGAAAACAAGCAACTAAGTAAAAAATTGGGGGAAACACTCCCAACACTAACATTGAATATTGACATATGTTAATTAAACACAATGACCCACTAACCATTATCCCCTTATTATTAGGAACTATTACGATTAATTTTGGAGAAATCTAAGAAATCTTATGTTGATGCGTTTGATGTATTTGCTTTATCAGTGAAAAATTGGATTCTTAGCAAGTCCGATAGCGGATATATTTTCAAAGATGATAAATGTCGGAATTCCCTGAACACGCTTCAGTTCCTCCAAAATTCTAGAAGTCCGGTTGCTCGATATGCTACAAAAGTGGTTTATCTCTATTATTAAGGCTACCACTTGTTCCTTTTCCGAAGGCCACGAAACAAACTCTATTTTTTAAACAGAACACATAACCAGAAATGCCTTTGCATGTCTACATATGACCTGCTTGGCCTAAGAAAATCAGTAAGTTTCTCATACCATTAACATGGTGCAAAATTTTTTAAAAGTTGTTTGCAAGTGGGAATAGTATGGTTTTCCCATAAAACGGCTTATTAACCCAACTCCATAAGTTACTACCGAGTCAAGTGAAAGTCAAATAATGTAGACCGCGACAATGCCCTTAAAAGAAAGTGGACAATTTTAGTGTTGCCTTCTTCGTCTCAAAGGGGTTCCTTCGATGTTTGAACTTAATACTATTTTGGGACATCACCTTTGCTTGCTCGAGACTCACATGGGGTGAAGGACTCGGTATAAATCGAGAGTCTCGACATGAAAAATCCTATATTCAAGGAGACAGGGGACACACGATACACATACTCATATGCTCTTTTATTAAAATATGATAATTAACATAGAAATCAATTACCAATTCCTATAAATAAGTGCTTGATTTAAGTTATTTGGTACTATAAATAAAATACAGTATAGATAAAGGTTTCCTATCCCAACTTGCATAAAAATCCATGATCGATCTTCTAGGAAGAAAGAAAGGGATGGAGGGCAAAGGAGAAGAAACCTCTTGTTTGGTCGGTGAAGGTGAACCATATGCGACTTTTCATGTTGTTTGGTTAACCTAAGAAGAAAGAAAAAACCCAATCCAAGTGTGCACCCTGCTCTTAGCATCCATGACAATGACTTTCTCTCTTCAAACCCTAAACCAACACACCTAATCTTCTCCTTAAAGTCTTAATATCAACAGCTGGCTCTTTTACTGTACACTCTCAAAACTTCATTGCATATTGAACACTTCCTGTATCGTTGGCCTTCTCATCCTCATCATCACCACCACTGGTAAATAGATATGACCATTTAGTCGCCATATTAGGCATAGAAGTTCGAGAACTCGAACTTTAGTGGCCAGTTTCAACAAATAACAGGTTGCACTTGACAACATCGATAGAAAAACATAGTGGTCCAATAGATGCTAATGGTTGCAATTGTGAAGAGGATAGGTCTTTTTCCAACTATCTTTCTCTCTTACATGCACACAAACTAATCTCTTACATGGGAGTTTCTAAGTTGTTAAAATGGTGGTGTTTGATTTGTTCTGATTGGTTTTATGATAGTGTGTTATCTTCTCTTAATTTATGTTGGTGGGAATAATTTAGGATTAGCTGTAAATCCTATATGATGATTAAAAGGAGTAAATATACTACATATGCCAACAATGTGAATGTATGTTGACATCTATGATTCTCAGATTCGTCAATTCGGCTCATATATTCATGTCATCTACTTGACAAATGGATATGAGCACTTTGTTTCGGCGAAAAGGGGAAAATTAATATTCATGTACATATTTACAGCAAAAAGAACATACCCTTGCCTTGTCATGGCTCTCCATCATAGATTTAGACGTCCCCGGACTCCCCGCATTCTCAAGTTTGGAAGTTTCCATGTCAACTGTAAACCCACATCCGAGTCTGATTTCGAGCATATCGATTTTATGAAACTCATATGCTAAGATACTTCACAATTAAGCATTCTAATGCACTTGGAAGGGTGACTTCTAGTAAAGTAACTTAAGGTTCGTATAAGAGAGGAGAAAATAATCTGGAAGGATTTATTAAGGCTTCTAGGACTGATTGCAAGTCCTCACAAGCAATAAGTGATAAAAAAAATAACTCCCTGCAGCCTAATAGAAGGCTAGGGTGTCACCAATTGCGAATTTGTGGACTCGTATTCTGGACGAAGAGTGAAATGCACATACCCAAGATATACACCTAAATATCCCGCTACTGGAACCCTATTAAAGTCTCCATGAACAACTCCAGTTGTTTACCCTGTCTCATGATATGAAAATTGAATTACATATATTTGAAGTCAGAATAAAGCAATGGCGGCTTCTATGTTAAATATTATTAAAAGATAGAAATGACAAAAGGTTGGAACTCATATTTTGCACCTGAAGTCCATTGTAAACAGAGTCTTGTCTTTCCTTCTTAGGTTCAGTGAATTTGAGGTCTACATGTATCTTGTCCCTCATTTCTGTAGAAAAAGAAAACAAATATTGCCTATTATCCTTCTATAACAAGAAAAAGAACAGGAAAGAACAAAATAAATTGAGGATATCTAATTCGACCATCAAAAATGTCTTTGTATGATGGATCACAAACTACAACAATTTCTTTCACTTCAATCATTTGAGAAAAAGTGTACAAACTGCCAAAAAAAGAAGAAGTATATAGTTAGCTCAATGATGCAAGTACAAGCATGCGAAAAGTACTAGTAAATAAAAGCAAAATAAGGATACACTGAACCACAGATATCACATATTCTACAAGCGCTAATTAGGGAGGATGTTTCTGCCTCATGATCCGTATATAGATGACAGAAAGAAAGGAATGAATTACACTACTGTAACTTGAACAAGAAGATGCAACAGATGGGAATAAACATCTAAAGACCCTTTAATCCCTCAGATAATACCCTTACCCTTTTATTCGTCTATACTCCCTCCGAGAAGGCGAAAGGGAGGGGACATCCCAACAGCTTATATCGAGCTTAGAATTGCCTATGAACAACTTTCTTTCCTTTTCATCATTTATAGTATATTAATCTATAACTTTGTACAAGCATCATGAAGAATATAGTTGCATTGTTGACGTTGTCTAGTGGAGTAAATTATCATTCCAATCAGCAGCAGCCCTTGGCCAGTCAAAATGTCAAATAAAAATCGCGAGATCTATGTTCAAATTAGTAAAGTACTTTTCTTTGCATCATCCAATGGACATTGTCATTGGGTTGAAACCAAATGACATATAAACACCCGATTCTCCTCTATGGTTTGACCTAAATTGTTGCTTTACATCACATCGTATAACAACGATCACGTCCATCCATGTACCTATACCTGTGAAATCATGCACATTGTGTTCTAAGATACCTATACGATGCAATTGGTTGGCCCAGAAGTGTAAGGTACTGCTTGGACATGCTTGACTGTTTAAACAAACATAACGAGGTCAACAAAGTAAGAAAGAAAACTGAACAACGACACATAGTAAAGAAGCTAAAAGTACAGTCTTGAATGCAAATATGTAGAAGATATCCTGCTGAAATAAGAAAATACTAGTAAATAGCTGATAAAATTGTTAGCTAAGAAATGATGATGTACGAGTGACCAAGTCAGGTGCGTATAAAAAATTGAAAACTGAAAAGTGAAGAAAAACTGGATGTGCTATGTGAATAATGAGAATCTAACAAATTAAAATGAAAGAAAGAGAACACCACTATACTCTCAAAAAAAAAAAAAAGAATAAATGAAAGAAAAATGGAAAGGATAGGTTAATAATGAGCTTTCCTAACAACTCTGATCAGGGTTTTTCCTAAAATGGGCTAGAGAAAATCAGAATAAGAGATTAACCAATCTACTTGTAGTTTCCAATAAAAGGTGAACGATAAAGAGGATGAAAGAGCGAAGGAAATAGTCTGACTTAGGCTACTCATAAGCTTGGATGTTTATCAATTATTGCAGACTAGAATGAATTAAAGCGAGGAAGACGAGCAAACTCATAAATTATAGAGCTTAAGGTCTTAGCAAATTTTGCAGAACTGTTCATGGCTTTCAATTCAATATGTTATTGCCTCATTGGCTATAATGTTGACTGTGAATACCAAATCCGTAAAAGTATCTTATTGTGATCCTACTCAAAATGTTTAACCATACATCAATGGGGACTTGTCCTGGTAGATTTAAGGTACTCAGGTGCACAATATCCGCCTTCTTTCAATGTTTAATCATCAATTCATCAGAAAATAAACTAACCAGTGCATAAAAAAAACAATTGCTTCACATAAGTGATAACAAACCCCATATATGTGGGGCAGTTGGTCAGGTTTTAGAGCATTATGTAATTTACTATCCTCATTAGCTTGGTGAAAAAATATCAATCCAGATACAAAACCAGTGTATGTCGTTGCCATTTGACAGATACTAGGATAAAAGTGTAGCGAGTTTTCGAAGAAGTAATCTAAAGAATGAAAAAGACATTCAAACTGTTTTAACTAATTTGGTTAATCACACAATTAAAAAAGCATGATGATTAAGAAAAAAAATACATTTTGCAGCAGTTAAGAGTTAAGTTTTAAGACCATGAAAACAGAAATGCACATATCCCACTACTGATCACAAAATAAAATTTCAGTAGTTAAACCATTATAATTCTATTTTTTGAGAAACCACATCATAATCATTAATGAATATGTCATATACTCATATCTCAAGCAACAAAGTTATAAACATTGAATAAGCCACAATTTATTAAGATTAAGGGAGAGACATACACCCATTCTCTTGCCCTTGCCATCAGCAAGAAGGATGACAGAAACGCTTTTCTCCTTCACAATTGCATTTCCCTACAAAAATGTTAAGACCCATCAAATAATATTTGAAAATAACTAAAAGTCCAAAGAAACCCAAAAAGGGAAGAATGTGATTTTTAAAAATTACTGCAAATAAAACGACCAAACCTCAGTAGAATTTGCAGAACAATGGATTCTTAAAGCAGACCATTTTGGTTTTGCCAACACTTGTAATTTCAGAAATTGAGAGGGGAAATAGATGGAAGTTGTGAAAGGGACATTTTTAGTGGAGGAATTGAGAGAAATGGTGGGAATTATGGGATTAGAGGAAGACCCACAAACTGCACAAGATACAGTGAGCTGCTTCGCTCCAATGAACGCCATTGTTTCGTCCCCTTTGTTTGCTCTATGAGTAAGTGTGCAAGTGTGTTTTAGTAGGCTTTATTTTATACTCCCTCCGTCTTTTTTGAGTTACTACATTTTGCCATGTTCGGGTGTCTCAATTTATTTTGCTACATTTGCTAAACATTTGTAGTATGTGGTACCCATATATTATTTACCTCTATACCCTTATTTTTGTCTTCATTGCACAAAAAGACAACTACTTTATGCTTAATTGCTCTACTTTTTAGTGGTCCCTACTTGTTTCCTTGACAATTGTGCAAAAGTGAATATATCAACTAAAAAAGATGGAGGGAGTATCTCGTCAATAGTTGGATCACGTAGCCAATTTCGCGCAAATTAGTAGGTGCACACGTTTCGTATGAATCTAAATATGCTGTCTCACAAATACATGTCATTTTAATATGTGTTTGAAATTTTAGTTTATTGAATATGGTGGGTAATAAAAAACTAATAATAACCAGTAAAATAGAGTGGTATACATTGACACAAGTGGTGCATGATTATTTTTTTTGGGTAAAATGCAACTATACAAGTGGTATATGATTTATAGGATAGAAGATTTAGATTGCGTTAGTATGGTGAGTACAACGCGCAAGGATCTAAATGCGGGAATAATAAAAATGAAATCAAATGAATGTCTTTTGTAAAAATAAAGAACATTTGTAGTATCTAATGATTCTTAAAACCACACTTCAAGTGGGTGAAATCATACGTGTCTAAGATAATTATTCAATTAAAGTTATAATCAACCAACCGATTTTATGTTATTTTATGGCTGAATAATAACATTAGGCCAAAAATATCATCACACGCAAAGCGTGCATATAAGGCTAGAATGATTCAACTCTAACTTATTCAATTTATCTCTTTACCTAAAGTGTTTCGATTTTCAAAATAAAAAGTTTCACATTCACGCTTAGTGAATTGTATAAATGTACATTACAATTTAAGTAATTGAACATTGTGTCTTGCTTAAAAAGAACATATATTGCAGCGTTGATTATTATGGAGTAGTGTTCATTTGTTTTTGATGATTTGGTTGAGCAATTGCAAATGTACATTTCATTTTAGTAATTAAACATTGGGTCCTATATAAAAGAACATATGTTGCAGCGCTGATTATTATACTTCCTATGTATCAAATTAAATGCAACAATTCCCTTGACACGGACTCCTAGGCAAAATTTGTTACGGTTAGATTTATGCAAAAGTTTAGCATGTGGGTATGTTAATAAGGAGAGAGAAAGTGGGGCCAAAAAAGAAGGAGGGGGAATTGGGCGACAAATTGCGGGGGAGGGGGGCTGTGGGAATCGCAATTTGTGGGAGTCCTTTTTGGCTCCAAACAACTTTGCTCCAAAATTTCAGAATTTTGGACCCAAAACTTTTAAACATTACCATTTAAATAGCCCTTTGTTTACAAAATAAGGACCATAAACTACCATTTACAACCAGTGATGATCTTTCTCTCTCCTTTTCTTCTCCTACCTTAAACTGTTCCATTGTTTACAAAAAAGACCACCATTTACACATGGCACTTACACACACAACACCAAATTAAAATCAGATTTCCACATCAGTTTGTACAGCAAAAAAAAAAAACCAAACAAAAATCAGATTAGTCCATCTTGCAGTCAGCATGGAGGATGGAGAAGTTGATGATCCAGAATTCTTCTCCATTGAGCAGCTACTGTGGGAAGATTTTGAGCTACAAGAATACATAGAAGATGAGGAAGAAGAAATAGTAGAGGAAGAAGCACAACTTGAAGCAATAATTACAAAGCACAAAGTAAATGTAACACTAACACAAAGAAGACTAATTGTGGATAACCTACATCTAAATAAGAATGATGGAGTAATGAAATGGGGGTTTCAAAACAAACTTGCAAGGGAAGTAGGTGTGCATAAGAGCACTATAAGAAGAATCTACAAAGATGCAATGAAACAAAGATCACAACGCTATGCCATAGATGTTACGCACAAGAAATATGGTAGATGTGGGAGGAAACCTAAGCACTATGGTGATGATTTTTTACAATATGTGCCCCCGCATCTTAGAACCACAATTAGGAGCTTTGCAGGAGCACTGAAAATACCTCATTGCACTATTTATAGGTTGTTAAAAAAGGGTAAATTAAGGTCACACACATCAAGTACCCATCCAAGAGTGACAGAGGCACACCAGTTGACAAGAATGAAGTGGGTTTTAGGCCATATTTATCCTCCTACACCAACAACAAAAGCAACCTTCATGGACATGCAAAATGTGATACATATTGATGAGAATGGTTCTACTTAAACCTTGAAATGAGGAGATTTTATCTCCTACCTTTTGAGGATGACCCATATAGGTGTTGTCAATCAAAGAGGTTTAGGATAAAAATCATGTTCATGGGTGTTATTGGGAGGCCAATTTATGACTCGAATGGAATTGAAATCCATGATGGCAAGTATGGAATCTACCCTTTTGTTCATTATTTGAGAGCAAAGAAAAGAAGTTGCAACAGGGAAGCAGGGGCTATTGAAACTAAGTCGTTGAGTCAGTCACAAAAGAAGTCATCAGAAGAATGCTTATTGACAATGTCATACCAAGCATTATGCAAAATTGGTCTGCCTATTTACCAAGAAACATTTAATCGCAGCAAGCTAATGCTAGACCACACATCAGATGATGATATGGAATTTAAAAAAGCTGCAACACAGAATGGGTTTAACATACATCTGGTAAATTAACCACCCCAATCCCTTGATTTCAACTTGTTAGATTTATGTTTATCTAGGGCTCTTCAATCACTTCAAAATCAATCATTTCCACAGAATGTAGATGAGCTTATAACAAGAGTTCAAGATGCTTATGACTTCTATGACACACAAAAGATTAAGTTTGCATGGTTACAGTTACAATATGTGATGACTGAGATTTTGAAAGACAAAGAGGGTCACGATTACAATAATCCTCATCATGGGAAAGCACATTTACAGAGAGTTGGGAAATTGCCAGAGAATGTAGAGGTGGAACCATCACTACTTGATGAGGCAGTTAAGTACCTTAATGAAAGGGAGGTTCCTATATTTTCTAATGTGCACTACTTCAATGAAGGGGAGGAAGTGGATGCAGATTAAGTAACTTACCAATGCAATTTTCTTTGAACATTGATGCAAGTAATGATGACTGCTACACCTAACTAGAGACTAAGTATAAGGAGGAACATCATGACATTTTTTTGTGTATAGACAACTTTTTGTGTATAAGGAACATGAAGAAGTTATGGTTATGTGTCTTTTGTGTAAATATGTAAGTGATGAGGCAATCATGTAATGTAATGCATTTTTTAAAGTTAATGGTAATTAAGTTTCCTTGTTATGTGTAGTTCAATTTTATGTTCAACTGAGATCAGGGTAATGGGAACTATCCACACCAGTCGTATATGGCAGACAAAACATTTAAATGTTAACTCAACATCATTTGACTTCTTTAATGCATCAGGGATTAACATAATCATCATCACATGACTCATGCTTGATACCTCAACAAGTTGAAGCGCAAAGTGCATTCAAACTTGGAGCCCAGAGCATGGGTAATGTGATATGTTGAGTCCCTTCATCATTTGCATTAGTTGTGACTATTATCTCTCACATATGTTCATTGAGATGTAAAATGACTCATTTCCACCTAGCAAGCAACCAACCAACAAAGGGACATTTTTGGCCAACCAACCAACCAACAAAAATTCCAACTTCTTCCAACATAAACCATCCATGAAACCAATTTTAGGGAACCAACCAACCAACCAACCAACCAACCCAAATTTCAATTACAGAAAGCATGACAGTTAATCACGAGTCCAAATTCCAATTCGAGGCATCAAAACAATTTCTCTATGCAGCATCACGGGGCACTCATAACGTAGCCTGGGCACAAAGCATGACCACAATTTAATGTTGACGAGAATAGGCAAAACACATTGATAGCCACCAACACATCATAATCACAAAGCATCACAACAATTTCATTAAGCAGCATAATAGGGGACTCATAACAAAGGTGGGCACAAAATATCACCACAATGTAATGTTCACAGAATAGGCAACATACATCACAAGACACCAACACATCATAATCACAAAGCATCACAAGACACCAACACATCATAATCACAATTTTTTGTTGATAGAATCGACATAAATCATCAAAAGCCACCAAAAATTCATAATCACAGAGTGAATTAAAAGCGATTAGAGAAGATAACAAAACCTCAGGAACTCTTTTGAGTTCCTTTGCGCAACAATAGGAATGCATGCTCTGTTGGATCCAAATCCTCCCCTTCATGATAGGGACTCATAGGGATTTCAGGACCTTCATCATCGAAGTCCTCCTCATAGTCCTCATAAGGTTTTAATCTAATTTTTTAGTCCATATTAGTGCAACATAAGAAAGGTTAATTAGGTTTAGTAAGGGTATTTAAGTAATTTCACACTCAAAGTCTTTACCAAAAATAGAAAGAAGGAAATTGTTGCATTTAATTTGAAACAACCATTTTTAGAAACTGTTGTATTTAATTTGATACGGAGGAAGTAGTTTTATTAAGTTGTTTTTGTGCTTTGGTTGGGCAATTGCAAATGTATATTTTATCTTAGTAATTAAACATTTTGTATTACGTTAAAAAATATGTGGTGTATTGTCATTTATTGTAGTGTTAAGTAGTTAATTTTGGTCACTTGCATATATAAGAATAAGTATTCTTTTATAAATGAACATTTTGAATAATTTGAAAGAAAAGTAGATTTGGGTCCCGTTGTTAAAAATTACAAATGTTCCTTTTCATTTGATGAACATAATGCTATTATTAGTTGAACATAATGATGTTTTCAACTGAATATTTTGACAAACTTAACAGGGACATTATTGGGTTCCATATCTCTCGTATATCTAAAACCCAATACAAAAATACGTGCCAGCCGCCACATGTAACCCCCCCAACAAAATCAAATGAGACATTAAATAAAATTGTGTGTTTTAAGACTTGAATCCATGGCCTCTCATTTGAGATACAAATGCACTAACCAACTATTCTACAATATCATGTTGGTCTTTGCGAAATTTTTTATTATTTAAAGACAATATAATATTTCTATTTTTAAAACATATAAATACAAATGTATTTATTAATACTCATTAAGCTAATGCTAATAATAGCGCGTTCTACCTTTTCAGTACTCTTATATGAAAAAAAGTTCTTCAAATTTTTATAACCTTCGTAATTAGCACTACTTAACCATTTAATTGCATCATTATATTCTTACACATTAACCTAGATTTCAAGACAAGATTGTATTATATTCTTTATAAGTAATTATATATTTATATATATGTTCTCTCTTGAAGCGAAGAGTTATATTGATGAATAATAATTCATATTATAATTTACTATGCTGAAAATTTAAAAGCAACTGGAAGATCATTTCCTGAGCACAATCTAATGCATATAACTCTTTTTTTTTTTTTACACTTCTCTCAAATGTTTGATTTAAGACTTCAAATTCACATGGGTAAATGATCTGGGGCGTCGCATGGGCCAACAACTAGTTAATGATTAAAATATAAAATATTTTTTGATTGAGTATAATGCTATTACTATTCGTTGAACACAATGCTATTTCCGAATGAGCATTTTGAAATACCTTAAGAGAATAATAGAGTTGGGTCCAATTATTAAAAGGAAAAATTATCAACAATAAGTCAACCTTTGACCGGTCTTCTCAAAATAAGTTAACCTTTTGATTATTTTATAATAAGTCTAACTTTCATACTCTTCAATTTAAACAAGCTAAGTCAAAAAATCGGTAATCGGTTCTATAGGTAAGAGCCTGATATTTTTGTGTAATTATATTCATATTTTTATATTATTTTGTATTTCTGTATTATTTTATGTAGATTTTTTATATTTTTGTTTGTATTTTTGTATTTTGGTACTTTAACCATTTTTACAATTTTTTATTTTTATTTTTCTCCTTCCACCCCTCTCTCACTATACCACTAGCTAGTCCAGCACTACACCTCCTCCTCCACCTCTCTCTTTCTCCCCATCACAACCCACCAAAACCCTCACCCAACAACCCAGCCACCCTCACTCAGCCACCAACCATCTGAAGTCTAGCCCACCTCCACCACCCACTAAATCCCTATCTCACTCACCCTCGCCCAGCCATAGTCTCACACCCGCCCATCCCAACCCACCCTCGCCCAATCAACCCACGAAATTTGTTGGTGGACTGTTGTAATGAGGGGTTAGGGAAGGGAGGAGAAAGAGAGGGGGGTGGTGGAGGGAGAAAGACAGAGATTTGTGTAGAAAAAAATATGTATTTCAAATAAAAAAACAAAATAAAGTTAACATTAAATTACTTGTCTACATCTCCGGTCTTGGGGGTACCGATTCCAGGAAAGCCTCTCATTCTCTACATCGTAACTCAAGAAAGATCATTGGGGGCATTATGTGCACAGGAAAACAATGAAGGTAAAGAAAAAGCTCTATACTACCTTAGTCGAACACTGGTGGGCACAAAACTGAATTATTTTCCCATGGAAAAGATGTGTTTGGCTTTGATCTTTGCCATTCGAAAGTTGAAGCACTACATGCAAGCATACACTGTGCGGGTAATTTCCAAAGCAGATCCCATCAAGTACATCTTGTCAAGGCCAGTGTTGTCTGGAAGAATCGCAAAATAGGCAATTCTCATAATTCAACATGACATTATATGCGTCTCTCAAAAGGCAATCAAGGGGGCAAGCTTTGGCGGATTTCTTGGCAGATGATACGTGTCGTTTGCGTATACAGATTAATAATTTGTAATACCTATCTTAACATCAAAAATATAAACATAGTAAAGGATTAGTAGGGTCGATCCCACGGAGAGACTAACTAATTCACTAAAATCAAAGTTTAACTAAGTTCGGAAAACAAATATTATATACAAAGTTACACTATTATTTATGCTATTTACATATATACGATTGAAGGGGGGTTTCGTTGCGAAGAACTACTTAAACTAATTAAAAGAGTTTTTTGCGGGGATATACCAGGGTAATAGGGTATTTTGTGGGGATATACCTCACTAAAGTTTTTTTGTGGGAATATGCCAACCTAAATTTAAGTTTTGTCCAAAAACACTATTTCGGGCGAGAAATTCAAATTTTCGGCCTTTGACTTGGTAACTTAACCCTAATTTATACCCTATAGCATAAATTCAAACCACATAGTACAATTGAAGAACACAAGAAGTAATTGAATTGAGATTAAAGCTAAAATAAGACTTCATACCTTGCAATTGATGATTTTGGGCTGCCCTTTCTTGCTGAATTGAAGAGCGTTCTTTTTCAAGGTTTAAGGAGAGGGAAATGTTAAGGGAGGGGGTTGGTTATTAAGGGAGGGAATTCTTAAAAAAATTGTTAAAAAAAATATTTCAATAGTATGCGCGTGGTTGAGGGGGGTAAAACACAACATTTATGGCTCACTCGCGAGTTCCTACCAAGTCGAAGGCCGGAAATTGGACTTTCTCGCCGGAAATAGTGTTTTTGGTACCTTTTAACAAAACTTAAATTTAAGTTGGTATATCCTCACAAAAAAAAATTAGTGAGGTATATCCCCACAAAATGCCCTATTACCCTGGTATATCCCCGTAAAAAACTCTAATTAAAAAGACTACTAACCCACTATTTACAAGTGACATCAAGCAAGTTGACACCATTTTAATTCGATCAATGAGTAACTAAAGACATCTTAGTTTCTTCTTCCCTTTCTTATAGTCTCCTTCAATATTCAGTTTAGCATTTAGGTTGTCGAATTCCCGCCATGATCTATTCGATATTTTGCTCACTTGGAAACCTAGAATCTTGCTAAAATATAACCAACCCCAATAAACTCGTTTTATTAGATCAATTCATATACTTAATAAAACTAAGATATGAGCCGCTCACACTAGCTATTTTAAGTCATTGACTCTAAACGACTATTAAACGCCACACCTAATAGCAATTTAGCATAGTTTAAATACTTCATACAAGTAACCGTGCACTACTACAAGTATAAAGATTAAAGGTAATTCAAACAAATGAACATATGAATTGAATAAATACCAAACTCAATAATGAAATAGAATCAAACTCAGCGTTTGATTGATGAAACACAAATCAGGAAATTTAAAAATAATACTTCATTCAATTAATCCAAGTATAAACAACATGTTCAATCACAAAACTAGATAATTAAGGAGTAAAGTAGGGAGAACTTATGATTGACGTTAGACCAAACAGCCGCTGCTTGATTTCGCCGTCGATACCGCTCGCTCGCCTTCCAATACAACTCAATCTCCTAGTCTTGGATTAATCTTGTGCTCTAACTCAGTCTCACGACCCTCAATTTTGCTATGCTTGTGTGTCTTCTTTCATCCCCAAAAGTGGTGAATTTATATCTAGTCGGTGTAGAAGATAGAATAAAAAATATAGAATTTCCCAACTGAAAATTTGATAAGCAAATCATATCTTTCGGGGAAGGAGTTTGTTAGCACCCAAAATTCTACTTTTTCCCTCTACTTCCAGGAGGGTGAATTTGAAGAAAAATAGGATAGCTTTGTTCTTTTGTGGTAAAAAAATAGGTTCCTATCTTTTTTTCCTTTTGGTCTTCACGTGCTCTCATACTCCTTTAGTCTTCTTCTTCTTTTTTTTTTTTCTTTCTTTTGCTTCCTTATAGATTCCTTCTGCTGACTTTGTTGTTGTATCAATAGGTTGAAGTGAGTAGATGGGCCTTGTTTTAGCCAACAAAGTAGTTTGGGTTGAATTGAAGTAAGTGTGTTGGCATCTCCAATTACCTATTAAAAAGCAAGTACCAATTCAGCTTATTTTGCCCATAATTATTATATTGCATAAAAAAAAGCCTATAATTTATTAAAGTATTAAAAATCCTAAAATGTTGTGCAAAAAGAAAATCACACGACTCAAATTAGGGAGTAAAAGATACGTATTATAGCACTTATCAAATTCCCTTACACTTAGCTCTTGGTCGTCCTCGAACAAAATACTATTAAAATAAAAATAAAACTATACTAGGAAAGTCATAAACCTAACTTATTATCGTAGGAATCATGATTGCACTTAGAATGTGCAACAAGCCCTTTAAACCCCTCGGTTACCCTAGTGGACGAGTAAGGTCTCGTGA
Source organism: Beta lomatogona (assembly GCA_947646795.1). Taxonomy (NCBI): domain Eukaryota; kingdom Viridiplantae; phylum Streptophyta; class Magnoliopsida; order Caryophyllales; family Amaranthaceae; genus Beta; species Beta lomatogona. The sequence continues at coordinate 468,685 of CANSNZ010001396.1, read as the reverse complement.
GGATTTTCAGATGGCATACCCATAAAGCTTTATTAACATAAGTTTCCAAACCAATTAGCAAACACGGATATTAGAATGACATTAATAATGAATGCAAGACCTAATATACCACCTCAATTTTCTTTGTCGGAAATAACTAAATTAGATAAGTACACTACAAGAAACTAAAATATTTTAAGTTAGTCAGAAAAACATTGAGAAAATGTTAGTGGAGGTGTCATACTCTTAGTGTTTAATAATCGAACTATCAAATTTCATAATACTTCATGAACTAATTGTTATCTTCACAACTCAAAATATCTAGCATGAATCCACAAATGTATGCATATCAAGTTCAATAAATAGACCCTGACAGGTATAAATAAAACACTCAACTCTCATGTGTTTGGGGTTAAATAATATTCACTCAAACCTATAACCAAGTCGACTCAAAATGAAGTATATTTCTTTAAACTTGACTATTGTCTCAATTCTCCACTTGGAAGTGACGTACTGCATAAAGATCAAAAGGTCTTTCAAAATGTTGTAACGTGGCTAAGGTTAAAGGGTAGGAATAATATTTAGGAATGTGGAGTTAACAAGAAGCCAAGCTAAATGGAGCAAAAATACATGACTCAAGATGTTTCAGTCACAACAAACTCTATTTATACATTAAACATCATACTCCAACTTTTTTCTTTTCATATTATTCACCATATCCTTCACAAGTAATGCAAATACAACACTTATATGGATATATCATGGCAATTTCACCTTTCTATAATTTTCAAACATTTATTCTCTTTGATCTTTTATTTTCCTTCTCCGATATTTTTTTTTTAATCTCATGACCCATGTTTTCTTCTTCTCCTTATCATATTTCGTCACTATAATACCAACAATACAAACTCAATTAATAACTCCCCTTAACCGACTTGGGTATAATATGTAGGAGGCCGCAGGTTTGTAATGTATGGTTAGCAAATAAAACACGGATTTTAAGGCTCACAAGGGCTAAACAAAGGAAAATATTATATGAAAAAAAATCTCTGAAGATAGAAAAAAATAAAAAGAATGCCTAGATCATTTCTTTATGGCATTATTCACTAAAGTCTCAAAGAGTACTAAGTCAAGTTCAAGAGCCATACTTCATTGAGGAACTATCACACAAGAAAGAAAATAATGAGACTGATGCAGATGTGTCAGTCTAATAGGCTCAAAAGCTCACATGGTTTTGGTCTATTTATCTAGCCAGCTTATTTAAGAGAAGCAAGATAATATTTCTTTCAATTGGTATTATAAATTTCTCAAGTTCGACTATCATATACCAATTATATAACATTTCCAAAAATCTTTTATTTCATAAAATTTTTTTTTATTTCAAAAACAAGTTAGATTAGAGTTTCTTATCAACTTACTAATCGCCATTCCTTAGGAAGTTAAGAGGTGGAAATCCTAAATTACATGCAAATAAATTCCTATAACTAATGCAAGCAAACACATATCTTAATAAACTAAAGACTGATTTTTTTTTTTAAATTTTTACTAAAAAAAGTAAATGATACTAAAGTCCTACCAAAATTTCAGCAACACTTTCCCTAAAATTAGACATATAATCCAAGTTCATAACAATGTCAAAACCTGTTTTCCATCATATTAATGTTTAATACACAAATGCTTAGCTTCCCCCACACTTAAACTTTTCATTGTCCTCAATGAAACAAAAGAAAAAAAAAGGAGGAGGAAACTTAGCTGGTTAAATGTATGTTGTGCTCGATGCTTGAACATTTTTCATGTCTGCTTCTGATCTATACCTTTCCTTGAAAAAGTCCAGAGCTCCAACAATCTTCTGTTGTTCTATGATGGCATCTTTATATCAGAATCCACTATATCAATGTTTGTTCCACTCTTGTGGTGCCTTGGACATCTGCCACTGTATTAGAGGGCTATAGTCCTCGCCAGGTTCTGAAATTATAGTGCAATTACAGACAATGTTCTGTAGAAGCAAAAGTGAGCAAATTATTAGTGCAACTTGTATAAAACTTCTAATACGACCTTGATACTAGAAGAGGTTGCAATCTGAACAAAGAACAGGGAAAGCAAATGAGATATTCTCAGCCTCAACCAAAATAGATGAGCGCATACAATCCTACTGGTTCATGGTTTCACTATCTCTGCAATGTTATTAAGTATATCTTAACTCGAATGCGCACAAAAATTCAAGTTCCCAACTGAACATGAGCAACATAATTAATAAATTCAGCATAACGCACATAATCAACAGTGAGCTCAAATAAATCAAGTGTACACAAGCCGATCAGTTTTGACACTTGCTATCCCTAAAACCGTACTGTAGATTATATCGCACAATTCATGATTCACTGCTCGAGCCTACTTACAAGCATGAATAAGCATAAAACAATTAGGGTATGACTAACTGTCCCAAGTGTGTGAACCACAGGTCATTGAAGGATCAGTTTAAAAGGAAAAATAGAACATTACACCTAATGAACATAAATGAAAATAATAGCATGAAAACAATAAAAGAAAGCAATTAAAAATCAATCTTGGGTTGCCTTCCAAGAAGCGCCTTTAGTTTATGTCATTGGCTCGACGTAGTATGTTCTTCATTCCTGCAAATTGACTTCATTGAGAGCATCTAGGAGCAGTTGTTCGAGGCCTATAATACTGACCATCCTATCTAATAAAGTCTCTAATTTTTCTACTCCAACCTGTGCAAGACAATAAGTAGCATAATCAGTAGCATTTGCCTCTATATTTAGAGCATGTTCTTCAAACATGTTCAACTGCAGTCTCTCCCCATTGCTCTCAAGAATGACATAATCGTTAGCAACATCAATCAATGCCCTTGAAGTTTTTAGGAATGGTCTGCCGAGCAATATTTCAGACTCATGCTTCATATCAAGAACAACAAAATCAACTATAAAGAACATGTGTCTAATCTAAATAAGAGTATTTTCAAGCAATCCAATTATGTTAACATTACTACCATCAGCCATAGTAAGTATCTCATTAGATGTTTTTAATGGTCCCATCTTACACTCATCATAAAAGGAAACTAACATAATATTCACTGTAGAACCTAATTCTAGCATACATTGGCGAAATATATTCTCACCTATCCTACAAGGAATTGAGAATGATTCAATAGTGCGATAAGGGGTGTCAAACAGACTTGATGGCTCTCGTCCATTTTTTAGTTAGTGAAGTATTCATTGAATAATTTGCTATATTTAGGGACCACCTTTATCGCATCTAATAATGGAATTCTATTTTCTTGTAGTCCCCCACTTGGATTAGTAGCAAATTCATGTTCATTAAGAGGTTCTAAGGATTGCTCCTTGGTTTCGTTTCCTTTGATTATTACTGCATTTACTTGTTTATTTGGATTTGGCAAAGGTTGAGATGGTAGTTTGCATGACACTTGGCTTTCTATATTACTTAAAGAAGTACAAATCTGGCTAATTTGTGTATCAAGGTGGTGAAAATGAGAATCAGTTTTCTTTTGGTACTCGATATTTTGGTTATGTACTTGGCCTATTTGAGTTGCAAGTTGCTTCATCATGCCTTCTAAAGATGGGCCAGAAGATTAGGGTGGAGGGTTTTGCTCACCAAATTGCCTAGGTTGATTAGTTTGTGAAAATTGTGGTCTAGTTCCAAACCTAAAATTTGGGAGATCTTTCCAACCTTCATTATAAGTCTGTGAATAAGGATCATATTTTCTTTGGGGTTGATTAGAGTAGCCTCCTATAGCATTTACATCTTCAATTTTTAAAGTAGGACAAGCATCAGTTGCATGAGAAAACTCAGAACATGTACCACATACTCTAGCTTTAGACTCATTACTAACAACAGTTTTAGACACTAAAGTGGTCAAAGTAGCAATTTGTTGAGCATTTTCTTGCAATTGAGATTTAACACCACTTAAGTCAATTTCATTTACTCTTTTAACATCATTTCTAGTGCTATGTTGTTGAGTGTTTTGGGCCATGTTAGCAATTAAATTCCTAGCTTGAGTTGGTGTCTTGTCTACTAATGCGCCACCACTAGCAGCATCAATCATACCCCTATCATTAGGCAACAATCCTTCATAAAAATATTAAATTAGCAGTTGATCAGTTATTTGATGTTATGGACATGAAGCACATAATCTTTTGAAACGTTCTCAATATTCATATAGTGATTCTGAAGCATGTTGTCTAATTCCACATATTTCCTTTCTTATGGATCCAATACGACTTGTGGGAAAGAATTTTTCCAGAAAAGCTTTTTGTAAGGCGTCCCAAGTCGTAATGGAACCAGAAGACATAGTATACAACCAATCTTTAGCTAAATCATGTAGGGAAAATGGGAAAGCATGCAATCTTACATGATTTTGTTCAATTCCTTCAGGTTTCATAGTTGAACAAACAACTATAAATTCTTTTAAATGTCTATAAGGATCCTCACCTGCGTTCCCATAGAATTTGGGAAGAAGATTAAGAAAACCTGAGTTCAGCTTCAATGGTTTCTCCAAAGTTGGAAAAACAATGCAGAGAGGTTCATCATCTAGCTTTGGAGCTCCTAATTCCTTCAAAGTTCTCTCTTCACCCATCTCTGAGTCTTCGATTGGTTTATCTTGAAAGATGTAAAGTAATTTATCTAGGCTATCTTCGTTTATAGTTTCAATGAACTGGTTTATTCGCTGAAGTTTGGTTGTAGTATCCAAACTCATGCAACTGAAAATAGAGAAGAGAAAGTTTAGGAGTGAAGTTCATGAAATTATGTAATTTATGTATAAACACTAAATATCCAGGGAATCAAATCATAATGCAGTTAGCATTCATATACTAAAAGTGGTCCATAAGCACTCATGTCCATGGTGGTTATATTCTAAACATAATCCATTAAAGAAAACAAAAATCAGATCTGTATATAGTTGCAGATAAACTTAAACTCTGATTATGAAGACAGTACATGATGTGGTTCAGATTATCTATCATAATCTCAGCTAGATCTTAACTCAGTTTCTAATATAGAGCCATAAAACTGATTACTTATTATCATAACTAGATAAATTTCCATATTACAGCAGACACTCTTTTTCAGATTACTGTTGAAATTTCATATTTGACTTCCTTCTTTAAGCTACTCCTTATCATTCTTTTATATAAATTCAACTATTGTCAGATAATATTAATGAAAAGAAAACTTGTGTACTCTCTTAAAATCATTAGTCAACCATAGTTTTAAGCCAATAATAAATTACTATACACTTAGACTACCCTTTTTTTAAGTAATCATATTCTACATTTAGCTAACACATTCAAGAGTTTCTTAGAACCTCTGCAGTAGGTGAAAGATGACAAGAACGTGAGCTAACATGTAAGCATTGAGTGCACAAAACAAGTACAGTAAGTCTCAAGAAGTGAAATTTAACAGTGAACCATCTTCATATCATATATCAGGTAAAAGTAAAAGTGGTATGTTCAAAGCTCAAATTTTATGTGAGACTGTGAGTAATGGTTGTTAGAATCCTGATACAAGCTCTCTAATCTTACAATTTTATGATCTAAATCATAGCAATCATCCCAGACCATATAGAATCTTAATATCCACATATATTGTATGGTTATAAGAGAATTTCATAATGTTAGAAACTTCATTACCCTACAGTAGAGAGCTATAATAGTAAAAGTAGAAGTTTATATGTTTTAGTTTTAAGCTTCTTAAAAGAAAACGATGGAACCTATTGACCTTACTATATTACATATATATATCAACATTATGAAAATCAACCAAAGTTAAAGTTATAATTTATACCTGCCACCTCAATTAATTCATATAAGAGCCAACAAGAAACAAAATAATTAAGCACACAGTATGCAAACAAAATTAGAGAACATACAATGAACTAAGAATTTTCATACTAATCAACCTTTCTTTAGAATACCAATATCACAGTTACTAAACTTTGAGAATGGAAATAGTTTTATACATCTCCCAGGCAATGGCGCAAAAATTTAATACGTGTCGTTTACGTATACAAAGTAATAATCTACAATACCTATCTTAACCTCAAAAATATAAACATAGTAAAGGATAAGTAGGGTCGATCCCACGGAGAGACTAACTAATTCACTAAAATCAAAGTTTAACTAAGTTCGAAAAACGAATATTATATAAAAAGTTACATTATTATTTACGCTATTTACATATATACGATTGAAGGGGGGTTTTGTTGCAAAGAACTACTTAAACTAATTAAAAAGACTACTAACCTACTATTTACAAGTGACATCAAGCAAGTTGACACCATTTTAATTCGATCATTGTGTAACTAAAGACATCATAGTTTCTTATTCCCTTTCTTATAGTCTCCTTCAATATTCAGTTTAGCATTTAGGTTTTCGAATTCCCGCAGCGGTCTATTCGATATTTTGCTCGCTAAAAACCTAGAATCTTGCTAAAATATAACCAACCCCAATAAACTTGTTTTATTAGATCAATTCATATACTTAATAAAACTAAGAGCCGCTCACACTAGCTATATTAAGTCATTGACTCTAAAACGACTATTAAACGCCGCGCCTAATAGCAATTTAGCATAGTTTAAATACATCATACAAGTAATCGTGCACTACTACAAGTATAAAGATTAAACTTTGTAATTCAAACAAATGAACGTACATATGAATTGAATAAATACCAAACTCAATAATGAAATAGAATCAAACTCAGCGTTTAATTGATGAAGCACAAATCGGGAAATTCAAAAATAATACTTCATTCAATTAATCCAAGTATAAACAATAAGTGCAATCACAAAACTAGATAGTTAAGGAGTAAAGTAGGGAGAACTTATGATTGACGTTAGACCAGACAGTCGCTGCTCGATTTCGCCGTCGATGCCGCTCGCTCGCCTTCCAATACAACTCAATCTCCTAGTCTTGGATCAATCTTGTGCTCTAACTCAGTCTCACGACCCTCAATTTTGCTATGCTTGTGTGTCTTCCTTCATCCCCAAAAGTGGTGAATTTATATCTAGTCGGTGTAGAAGATAGAATAAAAAAGATAGAATTTCCCAACTGAAAATTTGATAAACAAATCATATCTTTCGGGGAAGGAGTTTGTTAGCACCCAAAATTCTACTTTTTTTTCTCAGCTTCTAGGAGGGTGAATTTGAAGAAGAATAGGATAGCTTTGTTCCTTTGTGGTAAAAAAATAGGTTCCTATCTTTTTTCCCTTTTGGTCTTCACGTGCTCTCATACTCCTTTAGTCTTATTCTTTTCTTTTTTTTCTTTATTTGGCTTCCTTGTGGATTCCTTCTGCTGACTTTGTTGTTGTATCAATTGGTTGAAGTGAGTAGATGGGCCTTGTTTTAGCCAACAAAGTAGTTTGGGTTGAATTGAAGTAAGTGTGTTGGCATCTCCAATTAGTTCTTATAAAGCAAATACTAATTCAACTTATTTTGCCCATAATTATTATATTGCATAGAAAAACTATAATGTATTAAAGTATTAAAAACCTAAAATGTTGTGCAAACAGACAATCATACGACTCAAATTAGGGAGTAAAAATATACGTATTATAGCACTTATCAGCAGACCATCCAACCCCGTCAGATTGGGAACTCTCAGACGATTTACATGGAGAAGAAGTCTTCTATATCGACATCTTGCCACCATGGGAAATATATTTCGACAGAGCTGCATGACAAGATGGTGATGGGGCTGTTGTAATTCTTATTTTACTTGAAAAAACATATCCTCACATACTCCTTTGTTCTCATCCAAGTATGTTCCAATAATGTCGTTGAATACCATGCGCTTATTTTTGGGCTGCAAATGGCTAAGGAGATGGAAGTCCATGACCTTGATGTGTATGGAGATTCCAAATACATCAACTGCTTAACTACTATGATGTCAAAAAAGAGGATTTGATACCTTACCACAAACATGCTTCACAGTTGTCGGAGACATTTGACAGCATCAAATTACAACATGTTCCAAGGAGTGCTCATAAGATGGCTGACCCACTTGCCAATCTTGTAGCCACATTGGCACTGGGGGCAGAAGAAAGCATGTCAGTCCCAGTTTGTAATCGATGGGTGGTTACACCTTTTGAAGATGGAATAGAAGAAGGTGCCAACGCAGTCTCAGTTTATGAAATAAACACAAATGATTCTCAACCACTCATAAATTACTTCGAACATGGAAAGTTGTCAAGTGACCCAAAACACAAGACAGAAGTTCGACGACAAGCTCCACGCTCCATCTATTACAAAGGGACACTCTATAGGCCTTCATTCCTTGAAACCTGGTTGCGGTGCCCTGGAGATGACGAAGCAGTCAAAACACTAGAAGAGGCTCATTTAGGAGTTTGTGGTGCCCATCAAGCTGGTCCAAAGCTTCATGATCGAATCGAAAGATTGGGGTATTATTGGCCAACCATGGTTCAAGATTTCATGGAGTTTGCAAAAAGATGTGAAGCTTGTCAGTATCATTCCAGTTTCATTCATCAGCCTCCGGAGCTGTTACATCCTATTGTGACATCTTGGCCATTTGAAGCTTGAGGTCTCGATGTTGTTGGCCCAATCACACCAAATTCCTCAGTCGGCCATGCATACATCCTCACAGGCACAGACTATTTCTCCAAGTGGGTGAAAGCAGTTGGTCTTCGAGAAGTTAAGAAGGAAAATGTTGTTGAATTTATTCGAAATTACATCATATATCGCTATGGTGTACCTCATTATATAATCACAAACAATGGCACCCCATTTTGTAACAGATTGATGACAAGTCTCTGTGAGAAGTTCAAATTTGCACAATGTAAGTCCTTGATGTATAATGCTTCTGCTAATGGATTGGCTGAAGCTTTCAACAAAACACTTTGCACTTTGCTTAGTAAGGTTGTATTAAAGCACAAGTGAGATTGGTATAAGAAACTTGATGAAGCATTGTGGCCATATCGTACTATGTACAAAACACCAACTCAATCAACGTCCTATGCACTTGTATATGGTGTAGAGTTTGTATTGCCATTGGTGATAAAAGTCCCATCATTGAGGATAGCCATTCAAGAGGATCTTACGGTGGAAGAAAATGCTAAGATTCAGTTGGCGGAATTAGAAGCACTTGATGAAAAAAGACTTGAAGCACAGTCCTGACGCGTGCATTTAATAAGAAGGTACGAGTCTGTGCTTTTCAAATAGGGGATATGGCTCTTGCAGTTAAAAGACCCATCATTGTTTCTCGCAAGACAATAAGTAAATTCGCCTCAAAATGGGATGACATGCATGTTGTTCAGGAAGTATACACAAATGGAGCTTATAAGATTGTTGATGTTGACAGATTGTGCATAGGTCCTATCAACGGGAAGTTCTTGAAGCGTTGCTATCCTTGAAGTCTTTCACCATGTAAACTCCTAAGTAAGATGATAAACTCGCACATTTATATATATATATATATATATATATATATATATATATATATATATATATATATATATATATATATAGATAAAAGAAAACAAAGAAAGATTAACGTTTGATCGAACTACGTTGGCTTGAACTTGTGGAGTGAATTCCTTTGCTTCACAGGTGCGTAGGCAGCTTGAAGAAGTCACATACTTCAAGTCCATCCCCACCAAAAAAAGATCTTCATCCATTGTAATGCTCCTGGCCCGCAAGAGTATAAACTATGAACGGCTTAAAAATAAATGGAATAAAAATTGAGGCGTTTGTCTTATGAACAAAATCAAATGTACATTGCAAGTATTCTTTGTTGCAAACAAAATGGATATATGTTCTATTTATTTAAAAAAGAAATGCAATAACAAACTAAAACAACTCAATAGTCTCTAAAACCAAAACCAAAACCAAAAAGAGGGGGCAAAGAAAAGAAATGATAAAAAAAGCTATGGCTCCCATTGTAAGGTCTTCATTGCCTCACGGACCAAATCAAAACTCTTCTTAGTTGCTGATAACTCAGTCTCCACTTGCTTGGCATCATCAACACTTTCCTTTTATGAGACTTTGTCAAATCTTTCATTGTTGTTGTCTGCCCTCAAGAAGGTGCTTCTAATATGCAATGACTATTATAATCTTGTTCTCCCTGTTGGTTAGCTCTGCGGATTCTTCCTTCGGTAGAGTTTGCTTTTGGTGAATGTCTTTCATCTCTTCTTCAAGTGTCCGAACTCGCTCTTCTTCCTTTTAGCGAAGACTCATAGCATTACTCAAGCATGACTCTGCTGTCAAAAGTTGCTGCTTAAGCACGCTCAAAGCAGGTTTCTCTGCATGCCTCCTCTCTTGAGAATGTAATCTCAAGCTACAATCTATATACTTCTCAACAAGGTCTGAAAGCTGGATATGTCAATTCCTTTGTCCATAATGTATTGGAAAAGTTCTTCATATCATGCTTTAAGTCATGGACCTCATCCAAAGGAGTTTCCAATAGCTTCTTTCTAATTGACTTGACCATAAAGCTCGCAGCATATCGCTCAGCTTGTGAGATCACATCTCGAGCATTAAGGAAGGGTGTCTTAACAGAAACAAGAGGGACATCAACAATGTTACTAGACTCCCGAGTCAAAATGTAGGCTACAGCTTGAATTATAATAGGATCATTGGAAGCATCAATCAATTCTTGATCTAGGGAAGCAAATGTATTATTGCATCTCATAGGTGAGATGGAAAAATTTGCCCTTAATAATAAAATAGGAGAATGAGGTATATGACGGTAAGAAGCTTACTTGTGTTTCCTCATGATTTGATTCTTCATCATAGCCACTACCAAATATGTCATCAAAAACTGATTTCTCATAGATGCATTTAGTTGAAGACGGCTCATGGTTACCACTTCCACTCAGAGCACGCCCACTATCATCTTTTCCACCTTTCACAACAACTTATTCAGGAAGGGGAGGAACAAAATTATTTGCAAACTTGACCTTAAACTTATGCTTCTCATCAGGCTCAACAGGGATCTTAAGCCGCTTTCTCCTTCGGTGAACTAGTGGAACTATTCACCTTTCTTTTTCTAGACTTACTCTGGCCATGAGATTTAGAGACTTCTAGAGAACTCGAAGACCTCAAGAAAAAAAGTTAAAGAATAATCTAATTTCCACCAAGACACAAAGGCATGAGTAGTCCGAGCTTGGATGCTAGCATAACCGCCAGGTATTAAGAAAGAAGACTTGGTTCCTAGGTGAACGCTCGAGTTGAACAAGTTAAACATGCGCTCCTGTGTGGCATGCTTTTGGGGATCCAACTCACTAGGCACATCTTGATAAAAAAACAAATTGTTGACCAAACCTATGAGGGTTGTACGGCTCCATCACGTAGCAGTCATCATGCCTCAAAGTTACAAAGCTGGATCTTATGCTAAGGAACAAACCACTAGTCTGACGAGATTGCATGTTAGCATCAGTAAGATCTTGCTTATGAGCTGTGGAAAGACAAGATGGCCTCAGGGCCTCGAAACTCAATCATAAAGGTACCACCGTGTGCAGTAGAGCGGTGGCTCTGTAAGTAGTTGGCTATCCAAGCATATAGATAATGCGAGGGAAATGACCCATGGTGTTTATCTTGTGAAGAGGAAGGAGAAAGCTTGTTTAGGCCCCTGTAAATGCTTGCAAGAACAGGAATAACTAGGGAAATCTCGCGACCACTTGCATGGTATGATGCAGGTGAAGACACCAAGGCGAATATGACCTTCATTTTTCGATGAGAAGGCAAAACACAAATTCAGCATGAGAAAAAAGCTGCAAGATAGGTTTGAGGGCGATGTGCTTAGGGAATGTCCAGGTTAAGAAATGCTCCATGAGTAGTGTCACTTCATGGCTGAGGGTTCCCAAATGTTGAAAAAATCCTTGCCATGTACAGGATAATTCGCCGTTTTCCATGTGCTTTTAGGTGTTGTTGAGTACCTGGAAGAGTCACATAACTAAAAAAGACACCATTCTTCAAAAGTGATACTTGACTTTTTAGATTTTATCATTTGGTGGTGAAAAGCTTCAAGCAAGTATCTACAACTGCGGGGGAGACATAGATCATCTTCTACTACAAGGATCACCTCGTCATAAAGAAGACCAGAAATGGGCAGACCACCAAGGACATGAACACCCGACAAGCTAATAGACATCTCTCCCTCATAAAGAATCAAAGTGCTCGTCGTAGGGCACCATGATTCGCAAAAGGTTTGCATAACTGAACTATTGCACTTATAAACGAACATGGAAGCATACAGGGCATCAAGTAGGTAGATGCAAGAAAGAGGGTTTCTGAAATGGCGCAAGCTGTCCTCTAACCACTCACAATAGCAAGGAATATGCTTGAACTCAACTCCAAAATGCATATTAGAACTCTACATAGCTTCTTTTCGAGAGACGCGTGCATGCTCGGTGATGCAAGGTGAGAAGAACTGGTTTGGATGATCTTTGTGCAAATGAGCTGCCTTCGCAAATGTCCTTCCACCAACAGTTCAAGTTGGGAGGGTAATGTGATACTGGCCAATCGTTCGCAAAAGGTTAGATCATGGGGTGAAATGAACGAAATTTTGTTTTATGTCTGTCATCTGCATCGTTAACAATCTCCATGTGATCTCCAGTGGATGACTTGGCGGATTTAAATCGCACCATATTGTTATACTTCCTAAAAAAAGGTCATAAAAACGGAATAATAATAATAAATTATCATAAAAAAACCACGTATATACAGTAGTCAAACTAACTTGGTTTCTACATGTACATACTACATACAATTATTAAAGTTTAAAAGGGCTTCATTCATGAGACTTAGAGACTATTCCTTCAGTGAATTAATAAGCAAGGACTAAAATAAAAAAGAGGAGCTAAAAAAGAGGAGCTGAAAAGTATCTTAGTGCCACATCACCAATAAACATAAACTCTACAAAGCATGTTTGTCAACTAACTAGTACTACTAGTATTGTCGAACAACAAAGCCACAACACTATGAACACTAATATGAACCTGGTGCACACTAATTAGTGTGCACCCGATCCATATCACGTGAGTTGAGGCAACAGTAATGATTACGCTTTTCAGTTTTTGGCGCCTTCAGATTTTCTCTCTCCTCATATTTCCTCAGATTTTCTCTCTTCTTATAACTTCTTCCCACTACTTCGTTCTCTTGTAACTTCTGCATTTTGTCTCTCAGTAATAACTTCTCATCTTCTTTGCCCTAACTTCTTCATTTTCTCTCTCTTCAAGTTCAGTTTTGTGTAATCTTCTCCGCCCTAACTTCTTCATTTTCGGTTACGTGGTAATCTTTTCGTTTGAATTTAGCAATGGGAAGGAAGACGATCGGTAATCGGAATTTTCCAAAACGTAGTGGTTTGCGTTCATCTCTAGGTGGTCGTGCAAAGGAATCGGAGTTTCCTGGTGTTAGTGGAACTGCTCACACTGATGGTAATTATGTTGTTGATTTTGGTTTTTACTATAATTTCTTATAATTTTTGGAGTTTTGATGTTTTTTAGTTTGAATTACTCTTCGTTCATTTTTTGTGCGTTTTTTATTGTTTGCATGATAAAGTTATGTTGATTTTTGTTCGATTTTTGGAGTTCTGATGTTTTTTTAGTTTGAATTACTATTCGTTCATTTTTGTGCGATTTTTTGGAGTTTTATTTTTTTTAGTTTTAATTACTCTTCGTTCATTTTTGTGCTATTTTTATTGTTTGCATGATAAATTTTTGTTGATTTTTGTGCGATTTTTGGAGTTTTGATTTTTTTTTTTTTAGGTTTATTTTTTTGTGATAATTTGTAATTGTGTTATTCTTGTGATGATATAGTATATTTTGACATGATATAGTTTATTTTGTAAATATATAGTGTATTTGTAATTATACCACTTTTTATTAGTCTTGAAATGGTAGTGTATTTTGAAATAATATAGTGTGTTTTGATATGATAGAGTGTATTTTAAATGATATAGTGTTGCTGTAGTAGTTCTATGGCAGTGTTTTGGATAGTGTATATTGATATCGTATAGTGTGTTTTGACATTATAGTGTATTTTGAGATGATATAGTGTATTTTGATATAATATAGTGTATTTTGATATGATATAGTGTATTTTGAAATGATAGTGTTGTTGTGATAGTTCTTTGACAGTGTTTTTGATGATAGTGTATATTGACATCATATAGTGTGTTTTGACATTATAGTGTATTTTGAGATGATATAGTGTATTTTTACATGATATTATGTTAGTGTTGTATTAGTGTATTTGGCCATGATATAGTATGTTTTGACATTATATAGTGTGTTTTCGGCTGATATAGTGTATGTTTTGTACAATTGTTTTTTGTTGCAGAGCACGCTGGACATGATGTTAGTAATCCAACTATTGAACAGCCGGATGGAAGAAGTGATGCTGCTAATCCTGCTGTTAGTGAAGGAATTGATTCTGCTAAAGCTCATGGTAATGAAGGAACTGATGCTGGTAATCCTGTTGTAACAAAAGAAGAAGCAAAAGGCAAGAAAAGGGTAAAAGGTGTAGCTTAGAAGGATACCTTGCAAGCTCCAAAGAAGAGGAAAATATACTGTGATGCTGAAGGACAGAGGATAAACCTGTTCAAAACTACTTGCTGTGGTAAAAGGATTTGTGAGCTGAATGAAGCTTTTAGTGTTGAACAGAAAAAAGCTGTTATAGAAATTGGTTTTGGATCTTTGTTGGATTTACAGATTTCCAGGACTAATAATTCTTTGAGTGGATGGTTGGTGGAGAGGTTTGATGGTGGGTCTGGCATGTTTAAGGTTGGTTATGGAAAAGAGTTTAAGGTTAACCAATTTGATGTTTATGATGTGCTTCAGCTCCCTCTAGTTGAACGACAGGATGTGGTGGATGTGTCTAGGGGACGTAATGCGGAGAATCCGCATTTTGAGTTGAAAGCAAGCTGGAGGGAGTACTTTGGAGTTGATCGGGATAAAGGGCAGATTCCTTTGTCTGTTGTTTATTCTGTGTTAAGGAATTTAGTTGATGGTGGCGAGATTTTTCAAAAGTTGTAGGTGTTATTTGCTTTTTCCTCTTTTTTAGCTCCAGTTGCAAATAACACACTGGATTTGAGGCTTGTTCTTGCTGTAAATGAGGTTCGGAGAATTCCTCGTTTGAATTGGTGTAAATATATTATAGATAGGTTGATGCATGCGAATGTTTTGTTCAAGAATTCACTGTTTGCTAAAGGTGCTCGGGGGCATTATACTGGTTGTATTATTTTGTTGCAGTTGATTTACTTCCATCACCTACAGATTGGTGATGGCGTGCCTCCAACTCGACTGCCTCTGTTGGCTCATTGGGATAATGAGTCAATTGCCAAGAGAATTCGTCGTGAAGTACTATGTGATAAGTTTGGAAGTGGTTTGCTTGATGAAACTTATCCAATAAGTGCTAAGTTTTACTTCACTGATGATGGGCAAGTTGATTTCACCCGGATGAAGCCTGTTCAAAAAGAAATTGAAGTTCAGTATGTACCACGTCCTGTATTGAGTGATGATACATGAAGTGGAGGAAGTAGAAGAAGTGATGTACTAAAGAAGGCTGCGCCCAAGAGGAAGGTGAAGGGCAAGCTTCATATTCAGTTTGAGCTTCCACCAGGAAGTCTCACTGATGAAGAAATTATTGCACAAGCTAGAGATGTAAGTTCAAATTTTAGAATAATATTAATTTTTTATATAGTAGAGTTTTGAGTGATATAGTGTGGTTTTATGTGATTGTGTGGTCATGTAATGCTGGTATGTGATATTATGTTTGTATTTGATATAGTGGTGTTGTATGTAATATAGTGTGTACTATAGTGTGTTACTTGTAGTGTAAAAATTTAGGATAATTTAATATAGTGTATTTCATACTGATATAGTGTTGGTCTACATGATATAGTGTATGTATGTGGTATAGTGTGTGGTTTTAATATTTGATATAGTTCCTTGTAAAAATTGAATAATGTGTCGTTTTGATATAGTGTAGTTTTTAATGATATAGTGTTGTCCTATATGGTATAGTGTATTTTGTATCTGATAGTGTATGTGTTCTGTTGTACTGATGGTGTGTTTCTGTTCTGATATAGTTGGTGTTATTTTCATATAGTTGGTGTTATTTTCATATTGTTGGTGCTATTTTCATATAGTTAGTCTTGTTTTTATATAGAGTATTACAAATTAGTAATTTGTTTTGATTTTTGTAGGAGCTTCATGCTATGTGGTTGCTGTGGAAGAGGGATTTGGAAGCTGTCTCTTATTGCCACATAGATGCGTTAAAGAGTTTGAAGGACTCTTATATGGCTGGCAATCCTCCTTCTGATAATCCTTCCCAAGATGATCTTGATAAAATTTTGTCAAGTTCAATTTATCAGAAGTACTTTGATGAAATGGTATCAATTGCATATGTTGTTAAGGATTTGCCAGCTGGTTGGGAAGAGGTGTCTAATCCTTCTACTACTGCGTTCCCTAGCTTTATAGTGACTCAAATGAGTCAGAAGACGAATGACATCATCCAGAACGTTGTCAACAACGTTTTTTATGATGCAAGTGAGGACATGTCCATGGAGGAGAATACATGGACTGTTTTCCAAAATGCTTTGTCTAGGGGTCCGGCCAAGTCAACTCTAAGGCTGGATGAATATGCAGTTGAGGGTCCTTTCTCATCTTTCAAAGATGATGAAAGATTTTGAAGATGTGATGCAAGATCTCCTAATATTTTTAAGGGAGGTTGTTGATTATTGTTCTGAAAATCAACATCCTTTAGATGGGAGGTAAATTTTTGAATGAAATTTGTTTAATGTATTGTTTTTATTGAAAATATTCTTACAATTTGTGTTGCTTGTTGCAGTGAAGAGATCTTTCAGCTGGATGAAGTGTTCTTCTCTATACCTCGGAGTGAGATTTGGACGGTTGCTACTGAGACTGAGATGTTTGAATCAGTTATAGATAATTGGGAAAGAATGATGAATATCAATGAACTCAGTCTCTCTTCTCCTCCAAAAAAGTTTTACTTTACTTCTTCTCAGGGTGTAAGAACTTTTTGTAATATAATTTTATGTTGTTGAATTCTTTATCTTTGCATGCATTATTTATTTGTTGATAATATGAGTTCTTATGTTGCAGGCTTTATTATTGCGTGTGCTTGAAGATGAAACTGATGCTAAACGCATTGATGATTTGATCACATGTTGGAAGTTTCAAATTCAAGACTTGAATAACATTTCAAAACTGGATGCTGGTGTTGAATTGGTTAGACAAATTCTGTTTTTGAAATTATGATGAAAGCATTTCTTAGTATAAATTGACAAATATATAGTGGGTTTGTATATGATATAGTGCTTTTAGGTATCATATAGTGGCTTTGTTTATGATATAGTGTGTTTCTTTATGATAGTGTATTTCTATGTGCTAGTGTAGATATAATATTAGACAAACATATAGTGCATTTATATGTGATATAGTGTGTCTCGTAGTATCATATAGTGTATTTCTTTATGAAATAGTGTATTCTTTATGGTATAGTATTAGATAAACATATAGTGTATTTATATGTGATATAGCGTGTCTGTATATCATATAGGTATTTCTTTATGATATAGTGTATTTCTTTATGATATAGTAGTAGATAAACATATAGTATATTTATATGTGATATAGTATGTGATGATATAATTATTTTTATTCTCATCTAGTGAGTTTATACTTCTATTCATTTTGTAGGTTTTTTTCCCAATTTTGCTTAAAGGAGCTAATCATTTTGTCCTGTTTGTGCTGGACACAAACAAAAAGACTGTTTTTTATATTGATAACAAGATTTGGGATGATGGTGAGGAATATAAGAAAATGATGGAGACTCTCGGTTCAATCATTGTTGATGGAGTTTCAAGTCTTCCCAACATTATGAAATCCCACAATCTCAAGGTGATGATATGGGTTTATGGGGAATGACATAAGTCAAAGGAAGCTGGAAAAAAGGTGCATATGATTTGGACTGTGGTGTGTACATACTTGTCCATATGCTACTTTTTGAAGGCTCGAAAGAGTTTGAATGCCCATATTTGAATGATGTAAGTTTAATATAATTATTTCTAACTGAGTTATCTATTTAAGTTTTTTTTTTTATAGTTTCTTACTTATTTAATTTATATTCAGGAGAAGATTAGGAAAGCAGCAGAGTCTCCTTGTGTGGTTGCATGATTTTATCTGATCTGAATAAGAATAGAAGTGAGCTTGTGAAAAAGGTGATATCATTCGGATCAAAGAGATCGAGAGATTGTTGCTTTTATTGAAGAAAATAAAAGGAAGAAAGGCTGAAGAGAGTAAGAGGATTGAAGAGGAGTTGAGACAGGAAAATGCAAGAAGAGAAGAAGAAGAAAGAAGTTGAGGATGGAAAGAAGAAGAAGACATGAAAGAAAAAGTTAACCATCAAATTTGGAAAGTAAAACTCTATTGATGTATTTGATTGATGTTAGAAACAATGTTACTAATCTAATAGTAGGTTCGGGTTGACAGTTGGTTTGTGTTGATATAATAGGTTTTCAAACAATGTTTATGTAATTGTGTAGTCTTGATTGATTTTACAAACAGTGTTAGTAATCTAACAGTAGGTAATGTTCCGACTGATATAGTGTTAATATAGTGTATTTCAGATTGATATAGTGTTGGTCTATATGATATAGTGTATGAATGTGGTATAGTGTGTGGTTTTAATATTTGATATAGTTCCTTGTAAAAATTGAATAATGTGCCGTTTTGATATAGTGTAGTTTTCAATGATATAGTGTTGTTCTATATGATATAGTGTATTTTTACTTGTTGACATATAGAGTATTACAAATTAGTAATTTGTTTTGATTTTTATTGGGTTACACAGCAGGGTTGTGTAAATATAATGGGTTTACAAACAGTTTTTCATAAGAATTTATTTATATAATGTACTTCATAACCATATCCTTTCAAAAAAAAAAATTTGCACATAACCATATAGTGTACAAGTCTTATTTTAAACTCAAATGATTAAAAACATTGCATAGTTCTCTTGGTAAAGTTTTTTAGAACAGATGTTCTTTTGGAGTTATGCTTCCAAACTCCTTGTGTCTCTTTTTCCCTTTTTTTGATGCCTTCTTGTATGAATCATAGTGTCCTTTTATTCGCTTGTTGTCTCTTCCTTTTGTGACTGCTCTATCTGGATCCAAAACTGTTGGTCTTGGTGCTGATTCTTGTGTATTGTTTTCTTGACTTTCATTAGCTTGTAATGCTACAGCTGCTTCTTGTAATGCTTTCTCATGAGCTTTAGCTTTTTCTGCTGCTGCTTTTGCTTCTTCAATCTTTATTACTTCTTCAACTTTTGAATTTGTTTTTTTGAAATATTCCTCTATCATCTGCTCTAGCTGGTTTCTATTCTCGTGGCTCTTTAATATGAGATTGTAGTACCTTATGGCATGAATGTGTTAGTATTTAGACAAACATATAGTGGATTTCTATGTGATATAGTGTGTTTATTTATCATATAGTGTATTTCTGTGTGATAGTGTAGATATAGTATTAGACTAACATATAGTGGATTTCTACTTGATATAGTGTGTTCATAGATCATATAGTGTACTTTTGTGTGCTAGTGTATATATAGTATTAGACAAACATATAGTGGATTTCTATGTGATATAGTGTGTTTATAGATCATATAGTGTGTTTTACGTGTGATAGTGTAGATGTAGTATTAGACTAACATATAGTGGATTTCTACGTGATATAGTGTGTTCATAGATCATATAGTGTACTTCAGTGTGATATAATGTATTTTTGTCTTTGGTGTATAGTGTGTTTACATACCTCCTTATCATGTGCGGCCTCCATGGTGTGAAGTCGTTTATTTCTCCTTTTTCTCTTTTTTCATTATCAAATTTCTCCCAAACTTCTTTTTTTGCAAATCTTGTCCACCTTGATGATATGTATTTCTCTGGTATTTTTGGACGAGAATGCAAGTGTAGAACTCTTATGGCATGAAAGCACAACCAACCTGATTCTTCAAAATTTCGCATCCACACTCAATTGTCTTCTCTGGGTAATTGAAGGAGACTTGTTGAGAAGAACCATCAATGCCATTGAGGAAAACTCGTATGTCGAGAATGTTTCCTTGTGTACCAACTAATTCAATTGCACTTGCCATTGCATGTTTGAATTCTTCCTCGAAATCTCGGAAAAGAGTATGTGTGTACTGTGAAGCCGCATGTTTTAATAGTGGACTCATGCAGTTTGGTATTCCCTTTGTACAATTAAAATCATCGCTTTCTTCCTGTCTTCTCCACCTTATTACTTGTTTGTTGGAATATTGAAAAGAAGTCGATCAAGCTAGTAGTTTTGCTTGCCTTAAACCCAACAAAGATGATTTGTGCTTTCACTTCTCTATGAAGATAGTATTCCAAAGAGAGAAGAAGTCTTTGCTAAATGTTGTACACCATTTTTCTTTCAAGCTATACAATCTCTTGAACCAACGATCATCTTCTAGTTTGTATTTTTTGGTCATTGTGCTCCAAGTTTGTTCAAATTCTGTTGTTGTAATGCAACCACTCAGACACTTGTGAAAAATGTTCTTGAATTCCTTGTCTGCATTCATCAATCCAAATTGTTGATTTGCATTTTGACTCAAATGCCATAAACATAGCCTGGGTCTTGAGGTTGGGAAAGCCTGTCAATGAGTTCATTTAGTTAGTTTTTCAAGTAATATCTATTGCTTCTGCAATAGTACATAACAGAAGTTGTGCAAATGTCACATAAACATGAGTACCTTTTTTATTGCTCCTGCAATTGCAGCATCTTGGTCGCTGAATATAGTTATTGGACATTTACCTTTCATTGATTTTTTGAATGTTTCAAAAACCCATTCAAATGATGGTATTGTCTCATCCGCAAGAAATGCACATGCAAACATTGTGTTTTTCCAATGGTTATTAATTCCTACAAATGGTGCACAAATAAGATTATACTTGTTTGTCCTATATGTAGTATCAAAAACCATAACATCTCCAAATATTGTATAGTCCTCAAGCATCATAGAGTCTCTCTAAAACAAGCAGCAAACCTTTCCTTCATCATTCAATCTTACTCTAAAGAAGAAGTTACTATCTGTTTGCATCTGCTCATAAAGGTTATCAACAACATTTTGTGAATCCTTTCCCCTCAATTGGTTTTATTTTTAGTTTATAACAGCAGTTGAAGTGGTCCTTCATGGAATGACCCAATACATCTTCACCACCTGCTTCTGTACTCATGTATTTGAATGAATCTATCGGTCTCAGTCCACACTCTTGCATAGCTTGTATGCTTTGTTTCTTTGGATCACTCATCTGACGCTCAGATCTATGAAGGTAATTTAGTGGTTCTCTTGTAAGTGGATGATTGTGTTTTATAACATGCTGCACAATTTCATAGTGTCCTTCAGGGTTCATCCTTGCTCTAATCTGAGCAGGACATTCAGTTCTTGTGATCATAACTCTTCTTGTCCTCTGTTTCTTTAAATTGTTGTCTTGTATCATTATATCAATATTATTCTCTCCCTGTTTTTCTTTGATTTTGGTATTTCTTTTCCCTTGAGCAGAGCAGACATAGTACTTTTGATGCACAACTGATGTCCCTTCTTTTTTCTGTTTTTGGATTTTCTAACACCGAACCCTACTATAGCAAAGATGTCGACAATATAGCTCATGTATATCATCCAATGTTGATCTTACTTGACCAAGTAAAACTCCTCCAATTTCATGTTTATTCAGTGATTGTTCAGTTGAACCTGTTATAAAAGAATGAAGATATTTTTGTCACTTTTATTATAGTGTATGTATATATGATATAGTGTATCTATTCATGATATAGTGTATGGGTGTGTGATATAGTGTATTTGTGAATTTTAGTCCATTTTTGAGTTCCATAGTACGCAATATTTTTGTTATATTCTATAGTGTAGTTCTGTGTGGTATAGTGTATCTATTTATGATATAGTGTATTTATGTATGATATAGTGTATGTTTCTGTAATGCGTTTAAGTAAATATTTTCTATATCTGCTAGTGTGTTCCTATATGATATAGTGTATCTATTTATGATATAGTGTATTTATGTATGATATAGTGTATGTGAGTTAAGCATATATAAAGGACTTAACATTTGGTATTTTCACCTTTAAGGACCTCCCACTTTTTTTTTCACCTTTAAGGACGTAACATTTACTTTCAGGCCATAATTAAATAAAACTAACCCAAGTGCAGTTAAGCCATGGTTAAATGACATAAAGTAATAATTACGTGTCTTGGGCAGGGCGCATAATGTTTGAACTGCAGTCATTTCACGTAAAAAGATTGGCGCCCTTTCATTTCTTCTCACCTGCTGCAAAAAGAAACCCACCATACGAAGCAAGGCGATTTCGAAGCGATTCAGTGAATTTAGCAAGGTACATTCAATTATCGTTTACATTTGTTGTGAATTGATGAACTGAAACTCAACAAGTTAAATTAAATAAGAGTAAAACAGGGGGTAAAACAGGGGGTAGTGTAGTGGTGGTTTGAAATTGGTTTTATGCTGATTGTTGGTGTTTTTTCGAAGGAAAAATATGGCTTCTCTTGATGAACTTCACCCAGTCCTCTCCATGCATGAGATTTTGCGATTCCACATTTTCCCTCGACTTAGAGACCCAAGGGACAGAGAGTGTGTAACAAGTGTATGCAGGGAGTGGAGGAGGATTTCCCGATATGGTCTAGAAGATGCCCACCAACTGTTAGGAATGGACGAGATTATGTGCTTTCATGTGTTTTCTAAACTTGATTGTTGGAGATCAAGTATTGTGAAGAATGTTTGCAAGGAATGGAGGAGGATGTTGGTGGTAAAGGAGTCGGTTCATTGGAGGCCCAACCTGGACAGTACCTCCACCAAGAAGTGGGCTCTGAAGTCCATCATTGAAGGTGATGGAGTTGATTTCGGGGCTCACAGTACTGCTGAATGGTGGGCTTACTGTGATGGGTTCCCACTGTTGTTTGGTGAAGAATAAAACTGATCAAGATGAGGGTTAGTTAGGGCTAGGGGTTTTGTAGTTTTTTTTTGGATGGCATTGTAAGTAAAGAGCCCTATTGATCTAAAGAACTCCTTTTTTGATGATCATGAATATTTAACCTATAAATATCAGTGACAAATCTTTTGTAATTAATTTATGAATGCTATATATATATATATATATATATATATGTATATATATATATATATGTATATGTATATACATATATATGTATATACATATATATGTATATACATATATATGTATATATATATATATATGAAGTTGGTTAATCTTTTTTTTTGTTTTTGGATTTTCTAACACTGAACCCTACTATATCAGCATGCTGACAATATAGCTCATGTATATCATCCAATGTTGGTCTTACTTGACCAAGTAAAACTCCTCCAATTTCATGTTTATTCAGTGATTGTTCAGTTGAACCTGTTATGTATATATGATATAGTGTATCTATTTATGATATAGTGTATGGGTGTGTGATATAGTGTATGTGTGAATTTTATTCCATTTTTGTGTTTCATAGTACGCAATATTTTTGTTATATTTTATAGTGTTTTATGTGTGATATAGTGTACCTATTTATGATATAGTGTATTTATGTATGATATAGTGTATGTTTCTGCAATGCGTTTAAGTAAATATTTTCTATATCTACTAGTGTGTTCCTATATGATATAGTGTACCTATGTATGATATAGTGTACCTATGTATGATATAGGCCCTGTTCTTTTGGACTTATTTTCAGCAAAAATAAGTAAAAATAAGTTCAGTTCAGCCAAAATAAGTCCAGTTCAGCAAAAATAAGTTCAGTTCAGCCAAAATAAATTCAGTTCAGCAAAATAAGTTTAGTCTTGTCTAATGTTGTAATTATTATTTTTGTTTTCAATATTACTATTACTATTGTTATTATTATTATTAATATTATAATTAAAATAACGATGAATTTGTATTTTTTATTTTTTTATTTTTTATTTTTTTATCTATTATTTATTATTTAGTATTTATTATTTATTAATTATTATTATTATTATTATTATTTATTATTTATTATTTATTATTTATTATTTATTATTATTATTATTATTCTAATTATTTATTATTATTATTTATTATTTATTATTAATTATTATTATTTATTATTATTATTATTAATATTATTTATTATTATTATTTATTATTTGTTATTTATTATTATTATTATTTATTATTATTTATTATTTTTATTATAATTTATTATTTATTATTTATTATTATAAAATAATAAAATAATAATAATAAGTATTGATAATATTATGTTAATATTTATTGATTATTATAATAATAAGTGTTGATAATATTATGTTAATACAGTTTAGTTCAACAAAAATAAGTTCAGTTCAGCAAAAATAAGTTCAGTTCAGCCAAAATAAAATAAGTTCAGTTCAGTTCAGCCAAAATAAGTTCAAAAGAACAGGGCCATAGTGTATGTACGTGACAGTGTAACAGATATAGTTGATATAGTGTAATAATCTATAGTGTATTTAAAAGAATGAAGATATTTTTGTCACTTTTCTTATAGTGTATGTATATATGATATAGTGTATCTATTTTTCATATAGTGTATGGGTGTGTGATATAGTGTATTTGTGAATTTTAGTCTATTTTTGTAGTGCGTTTAAGTAAATATTTTCTATATCTGATATAGTGTACCTATTTATAATATAGTGTACCTATCTATGATATCGTGTATGTACGTAACAGAGTACATAGTGTATCTATTTATGATATAGTATATGTATGTGATAGTGTATCTATTTATGATATAGTATATGTATATGATAGTGTAACTATTTATCTGGAATGACAGCTGAATTAGATTCATCAATTGATACTACAACATATTGCTCGTCAACTTGATTTTCTAGCTCATCATGAAACAAAACCACATTACCTACATAAAATTATAGTGTTAGTGTTTTGCTTAATGAAACAAATGAAATTATTGACTTCGATGCTGTTACCTTCAAAACTTGGTGTATTATTAAGATCTATTACGAGTGGATCTTGATGCTCATTTTGGATTGAATTGTCATGCTGTTCGTCGTCGAGTGCTTCAATGCTCGGATTTAGGTCGTCTATATTACATGCTACAATACTCTGATTCAGATCTATTTGATCAATTAAACCCGAATTTTCCATGAATTTGTCGTAGTTGTTCAATTGAATAGGAAATTGTCGAAGAATCAATTTGTCGTAGTTGTTCAATTGAATAGGAAATTGTCGAAAAATCAATTTAGTTTGCAAAAATAATTTGAATGAAGAGAGAGAATAATTTGCAGAAATTTTATAGCGATAAAATCATTGATTTTTGGAAATATTGAAGAGAGAGAAAATCGCGGATTTTGGAAATATTGAAGAGAGAGAAAATCGCGCATTTTTGGTAAGGTGAAAGTGAGTACTTTCTAGGGTCGCGTCTTTTGGGCGCAGTCCACACTATTTTTAATGTGAACCTATCTCACGCAAAGACGGATTGTAAACATAAACTCTACAAAGCATGTTTGTCAACTAACTAGTACACTAGTATTGTCGAACAACAAAGCCACAACACTATGAACATGCCCTAAATTATTTCTAAAACTCAATTACGAAGCCCACAGGCCACAAGGCCTCTTTAGGCTTTAACCACAACAAAGAACCACACTCCCAAATCCCAATCTGTAACTTTCTCAAGAGAGAGAGAGAGAGAGAGAGAGGAAAGAGAAGAAAAAATGGCGAAACCTTTGGGATCAACGGGTGAGTTTTTCAGGAGAAGGGATGAGTGGAGGAAGCATCCCACTCTCAGCAACCAGTTCCGCCACTCTGTTCCTGGCCTCGGCCTCGGTGTTGCCGCCTTCTGCGTTTACCTCGTTGGCGAAACCATCTACAACAAATTCAACTCTTCCCCACATTCCTCTTCTTCTCACCATTGATTTCTATCATCAATTGGGTACTCCTTCTTTATACTCTTCTTTATTTTTTATTTTTCAATTTTTTTATACTTTCATTTTGGAGGAAAAGTAATGTGGGTTTGGTTGGATTTTGATTTAATTGATGTGGGTTATGTTTTATATTTGATGTATCATCTGGGTAAGATTCATTAGCAAGTTTGATGATGATCGATGCTGGTTTGATTTTTGGATATTGAAATCATTTATTTCTCGGTGATCTTTTCTGGCGATGAACTATTAAAGTTGTTTTCATTTTGATGATTTTTATGAGTAGTTATTGGTTGTAATTTTGAGGTGGTAAGACTTGATCATTGATAGCTTAACGTAAATGATGCAAGTAAGTATGTCCCTTTTCTGTTCATTGGTGGGAGGCCAATGTCAAATGTGATACAAGTCAACTTTTGTGCCCTGTGAATTTGCGATTATGTTGGACGTTGCTTCATTTGGAACTTTGTTGTAGTTGTGTTGCATACTTTAAAGAGAATGTAGATGTTTTTTGGATGCTGGGTGCACGGTTGTGCTTTACTGTGGCCATTTCTATCAATCTCTCTGGTTCACCTTGATTGACTTATTTGTGGCTATCACATATACTATGAAGCAGTACAAAGGACCAATAATAGTGGGTATTATTGGAATTTTGCAGGAAACACATCAAGTAATACTAATTGACTCGGGACATTTATTATCAAACGAATTGAAGTTGAAAGGATAGTTGAAATTGTAGATAGTATAATTTTTCATGGCATTCTATTTCTCAATTTCTTTGGGGCTTCTAGTGGTATGTTATTGGGATATTTTGTTCCTTATAAAACTAGATACGTTGGTATGGAACGCTGATTCAACCTTTGGAGACTGATATGAGTTGTGGTGTACTGATTTGAAGACTTAATGTTATTTAAGAATAAGTATACTGATGTGGGAGATTCTTAAGGGTTTGCTTTGAACACATACAAGTTCACTCCTGAGGCCCCAAGTGCATGCAAGATTGGGAGGAGCCATGAACTAAGCAGGGTTTTGAGGATTTGAAGTAAAAGAATTGCAATATTCATAAGTTTGGCATAGATTCCATAACACAAGTGTTTGCACTAAGTTATGGGGCCTATTTTACAAGTGATGCTCTATATTTTGGTGTTTGTTCATCCTAGCCTCTAGTGTTTAAGCTTAGGAGTCTTTGTCATAGATAGAAGATTTTAGATCATTCACAACTTTCTTGATAAGGAGGGAATGAAGACGGTTAACTAAAGGATAATTCACCACGTGTATGTACTTGTTCACCCCTTAGTTTCGATGCTATATCTTGAACTTGTGGTCGAGAGTTGATCACTTGATCTAGAGAGTTTCTAATTGGCAATATCTTAATTAAGGGTATAAAAAAACTCTGTATTTTGCCTCTTTCACCGGCTACACTTTGATATATGTATAAAGATGATTTCGTCACTTTATTTTGTATGTGTTTAAAGAGGCCACAAAGGAAAGATGTGAATCGGTCCAAAAAATTTGGACACTTTATGTTGGGCCAAAAAATCGTCGATACTTGGACCCGTAGCCATGCCCAATACTAGTACCCGAGTGTGAGTAACATAGGTTAAGGGCCCTTTTGCATAAAAAGAGAAATTCATGCTTCAGTTTCAAATATATGCGAGGTAGTATTTGGTTTAAGTTATGAAATTTTCTCTTTATGACGTTGAACTTGTCAAATGCTTTAGTAAGTTCCCTGAATCCAAATCGGGCTTAAGGAATTATAGGAAATGTTTGCTAATTCTTTGTTCTAATCCTTAGAGTTGCTATAACGAAGGTTTCTTTTTTATTTTATCATTGAATTCTACTTTAACAACTACCTTAGTAGAGAGGAATTGGATGGAAAAGAAAGGAATTATTAGAGATTTCCTTGTTTAGTTCAAAAAAGTGTACTGAATTTCATAGGAAAGGAAAGGAAGTGGTGGGAAGAGTGTCCTCTAATTTTGTCAATCTCATGTCCACCCAATATTGGAGGAATTTTTGGAGGAAAGTGAAAATTTAAAAATCTATGATTAGTTTTATCCCCAAAAATTTCCCCTCCAATATGACGAAATTCCCACATATAATATATCCATTAAACCAAACGTTTCAAATTTCAATTTCTTTCCTTTCTTTTCCCCTCCTTTCCTTTCCCTTCCTTCACTATAAAACTACTAAACAAGCTGTAAAAGATAAGCTCTTTGCCCATGCGAACCATATGGATCACTTGTGCTCTATTCTACCAATTGCAGATGAGTTGTAGGATGTAATCAAATGTAAATGTTACAGATAGTATAGTGTTGGAGGATATTTCTCTAGGATCAGAACTTCAATAGGTACCCCGTGGAATGTGAGGGGGCCATGTTTTGCTGGTGTGGCTACAAACATAGAGATAGTTCCACTTTTTGGTAATTGATGATAAAAGGAGCCACTTGGCCATACACCAAATGTCATTTGCTTCTCTGGTTTAAAAAAATCTGCTGGCTTTTGGTTTCGAGGGCGACACTATGTATTACAGTGTGTGCAATATTCTTTTTGTCCGTCATCCATGTCTTTGTGAGTTATGTAGTGCAAGGTTCTATTTAATATTAGTGCAAGTCAGAAGTTCTAACTACTTATGCATAGATAACCAAAAATTTACTTGCGATCAATTGCTGTTTCTTACTTTTGTACTGATATTAATTGGGAAATGATTCTATTCTACAACATTACGGCATATGGGTGCAAAGTTTTACAATTGGACAAGTTAAGGCAAGTGGTTTGATAATGGTCTAGGATAAAGCGTCTAGACCTGATGGCTTCATTATCAGATATGAATCTAGAAAATTTTTCTAAAAGCATGAGCAATGGGTGGGTTGGCTCTAGTTGGTCTTACCATTTTTTTTCTTTTTTTCTCCTTTCCTCCTTACACCTCACATCCCACTAACTCCCCACCAACTCATATTTTTTTTCTCACAATGGGTGGGCTAGTCTTACTTGGTTTTTTTATTTCTCTCTCTTACTTTTTTATACCCTACCATATACTCTCTCTCCTACCCAAAATGTTTTTATTTTTATATGGAGTATATAATTTGTATTCATATTTTAATTAGTGATATATTAATCGTTATTTATGCATTTCAATAATTCGCTATTTAAGTAAGTTACGCTAATCAAATTACGGTAAATAAGTTACGCTAATTAGAATGCGTTAAATTACTATATACTAATTAACTTACGTTAAATAGGTGAATATAAATAATTTTAGGTAGGAGAAAGTAATTATAAAGAAAAGTAGGTTGGGAAGAAGTGTGGTAAAATATATCAAATGTGAGCTCAATATATAGATAAAAATATTTTACAGTCATTCCTGTAATTTTTTTTCTTAAATTATAAGCTGATTTTTTTTTAATCAGCCAACACAAGAAACATTCAATGCCATCTTGTACAAGTGGAGCAACACCATTTGCTGCTCAGTGAGCCACTGACGCGCGTCAGGGTCACTGGCAGTAGATTAATGTTGTTGAGATGAAACACTTCACTGCATTGCATTCTCACTCTTTGGCCTTCTCCCTTTTCGGTAAGACGTAGCGTTTAGTTCTCTTATTTTATTTATATAAAAATGGGCCAGCTTTAATTGACACGTGACGCTTGATTATTCATCTTGTGCACTCCATCGAAGGTCCATATGGTCTGGATTTCCAGACCAACCAACCCCAAGGGCCAAGTGCCCCAATAACAAAACTAAGTAAAGCTATCTTTATTATTTGCTAGACCAACTAGAAACTAGACCATTGTACATGCTCTAAGGGGGGTGCACTATTTGAAGATAAATTTTGTCAAAAGAATTTTAAAAAAGAGTGAATGAAAATAAATTTGGTAGCGATTTTGAGTGAAAATAACTTACAATGGCTTTACAAGACTTGAACTTGTGACCTTGAAGTTTAAAAATACATCTCGTAACCACAAAACTACAGGCAATTGATGTAGTACTTCACAAGCTGCTTTACTTTTTATAATCTGTCAAGTCGGGAGCGTGCCCCCACTTCCTCAAGGGTGGATTCGCCCGTAATCCATGGTCTTTCTCTAGGATGTGTTGAAAAACGATCTCTTGGTTTTTCTTGGAATAATTTGAAATTAGGATAATTTGCAGGAGCATCCAACATAATTATCCTTGTTCCTAAGAAGGATTATTATATTAAGTTTAGGACCATAGATTCATGTGCTAGTTCACTGGGCCCACAATATATTTCACAAATGCTTTGCCTGAGGGTTGGTACTAACTTTCTCGCATATGTTGTAGTTTCAAAGTGGTTTTTATTTAGGGCGGTTTATCTTAGAATGTGGTTTTTGTGGTTGTGGATGAGGTTCGTCAAAAGGGGAGGCTGGGATTCATGTTCAATTTAGATTTTGTGAAGGTATATACGAGGGTAGTTGGTACCTTCTTGATGTGGGTCTTGACAAGAAGGGGTTTGGTGTGGACTTTGGATGCGCTGATAGAAGGATACTTTTTAAATCCTTATCTTTACTTTTCGTGAATGGGGTCTTAAAAGAGTCTCTCTCTTTGTTATGAGGATTAAGGTAGGGAGACCCTTTTGTCTCAATTCCTACTATAGTTGCTGGTGTGATTTGTGGGATGTTGGAGGGGTTTAAAAATCAAGGCAATGAAGGTGCTTCAAGTGGAAAGGTAAGAGAGATGCTCTTCTGCTCTGTCATCTCCATTCTTTAGGTGGGTCAATATCTTTGGCAAAGTTGTTCTCTTTTTTTTTTCTGGAGATGTAGGTTTACCCTTGCTGTGGTGAAGTCGCAGATCCACTTTGTGGTTTTGGGGTTTGCAAGGAGAAGTTATTAGTTATGCACATCACTACCATGTAACTTGCTTTAGGATGAACTTACTTGTGTAGCTTCCTTATGGGCTAGGGCAGCTAAGTTATTCATTTTCAATGATTCTGAGGAGTTGGGTTTCTTGATGATTTTGGATTCTGTTTGAGGACAACTTTGTCCTTTTATATTTTACTTTTGTGTACCCCCTTGATTTTTTGTTGTTTGATTTCTCTTACTGAAAGAGTGATTTTGCAGCTTCTTAGACAGGTCTTGTGATCTTTTTTTAGTTTTTGACTTCCCTGACTAAATTTTTTTAAGGTGATAAACAGCCAGTTTTGGGACGTTATTGAGATAAGAAGAGTTTTCAAGGAGCTATAAGTTGTTAACCGTTCTCTTGCTTTGACTTTTTTTTTGCTCATTTTCTCACTTCGAAACTTTGATTTACATAGGATTGAAATCATTTTAGACAATTAAAGCTGAACAAAATGTTGCTTCAAGAAACTTTGTAATTCATTCACACTGAAGCAGATTATCGACCATCACCACCACAATATTAGGTACTATTGTGATTTAATGTTGTGATCCTAAGTTCTTTGACAACAGGAGCAAACATATTATCATACAACACCATTACAGAAGCTTACCATTCCTAGCTGCCACTGTTCATGACTATCTTGTACTACATGTCTATCCACCTTCCTAATCTCACAAAATGTAAATTTATTACAAAGCAGCTGAAGATCATAACTTAAAGTAGTCAATTGAAACGGGAATCGATTATTTATTATCTTACATACTAACATACTGGAATCCGTATGGATACTGATAGAAGTGCATCCGCGTTGCCAGCTCTCCTTTAATCCTCTTAGGACCGCTATTCCTTCGCACTGAAGCGCTGAAGTAGCTTTAACTCTGTCATTGCCCTTGAACACCTGGCCATCCTCAAGCACCGCCATCCAGCCAATCCTTGGCGATGGACAGTCCTTCCTAACATCTTTCTTCCAAGCACCATCGACGTTAACTTCGCATATCACTTCCTGCGGCCGTCCAAACACCGCCACTACTTCCTTCTTAGCGGTACATTTCCATCCACGTTCTTTACTCCACGCAGCAAAGTACTTTCCCCTCCATTCCTCCTTAATAAAGTCGTCTGCCATACGCAGAATCTCCAACGGATTTGGGTCACAATTACGAAACACAACATTGTTCCTATGCCTCCATAACGCCCACGTAATGGCACAAGACCCTCTGACTCTAGGACTTACTGGACAATCTCTAAATAAACGAGCTTCATCTTCAAACGCATCCTTACATAGATAACATCTACCACTAACACCCACATTTCTCTTCCCGAGATTGCTATTTAACGCTAATGCCTTCATCAGGATGCGCCAAACAAAAACTTTCCATTTCGGTCTTATATTTGTTGCCCATAATTTGTTCCAAAACTTCTTGTCTACACTCTGCCCATTTTGCCAAGATTCTGGAGAAAGTAGCATAGCATAAGCATCCTTGGTTGTAAGTTCTCCTGAATTAGTCCTATTCCAAACATAAGAGTCATCAATATCACTCTCTGGAATATGAATGGACAGAATGCGATGAGCCGCATCCTTAGGAAACAGTTTCCAAATTAGTGAGGAATTCCAAGTTCTCCTTCCCGGATTCATCAAATCCTTCACCCACTGCCCTGAAACCATCTATCCTGAAGAATGTGTGTTAGATGCCCATTACCAATGACTTTGCTGAAACCATTCCTGCATTGATGAATTGCACGACACATGCCCCTAAAACCCCAAGACACATGTCCAATATGCTGTCTTTTCAAGCCATCTATCCTAAGTTCTTTTATGCCCAAGTTTCTATAGTACTGAAATTGTATCTGGAAAGTGGTCTTTTTTTTCCTGTGGGGAGTCCGCGTGCTTTGTTAATTGTTGTAGAAGTCTATGCTTTTCCTGCTACCTTTTCTCGAAGAGTCAGTTTAGTAGTTCCTTTGCTAGTCCTGGAATTGTCCTTGATATAAGTTTCTTAAACAAGTCCTAGTATTGCTCTTGCTAAAATTTTCTAGATAAGTGACTAAACTTGTTTCTTCTCTTTCTTGTTTTCCAACTTATGTCCTGCTGTGATTGTTCGTTATTTGAAATCGGTAGCATTTGGGTGACTTTTATGGTGGCTTCTTTGCGGACTTCCTGTGCTGGCATTTTGTTTTTGTGCGGACTTTCACAAATTTATATCGTTTCACGTTTGTTCACCCTGTTGCAGATGGAAGCGTGGTAGAGGTGCAACTGAATCTTTTGTACCCGTAATCCTGATATTTGGTGTTCAATAAGTTGTTACTCGGTGCAATACTTGTGCCTTTTTCGGCCCTTGTTTCACTACTTACAGTTTGGGCGTTTAGTTTTTCTTTTTTCAGCAGCCATGCCAGACTATCTTGTTTACAAATCCTTATATACTATTATTGTCTGTTTGAGGTCACCTTTGAATCATATGGGTTACGGTCCTTTATTTATAGGGATCGACATGAACAAAATTGTTTAGTGAACTGTTCAATTAAAGTTCGGTTTGAGCTCGTTTAGTTTGTTGATGAGCCACACTTGAGT
Source organism: Beta lomatogona (assembly GCA_947646795.1). Taxonomy (NCBI): domain Eukaryota; kingdom Viridiplantae; phylum Streptophyta; class Magnoliopsida; order Caryophyllales; family Amaranthaceae; genus Beta; species Beta lomatogona. The sequence goes on along the minus strand of CANSNZ010001396.1, from coordinate 435,288 downwards.
TTGATATTATAGTTTAAATATCAAACGAGTCAAACTCAAACTCAAATAGTGTTAGGCTCGAAAGCTGATAAGCTCATTAATATAAGAAATAAAATACATACATGATTAATTGAATGACATAGATAGGAGGGATTTGCAGCACAACTTGTCCAAGTGGAACACTAATATAAACCTGATTGAACAACAGTAAAATTTTATAATGGTTATTGGTTGGTACATGTTTTAACTAGTTGAGTTTGGAACTTGGATTATTCTAATTAAAGCAAGCTTGAGCTCGATTTAAAAGTTCAAGGTGAGTTAGAGTTAGAGTTTGGACTCGGTAAAATTAATCAAACTCAAGTCGAGCCATGTCGGAGTTTCGCATAGCTTATGAGTTATGAGTAGGGATGGGCGTGGAACCAATACTTGACCCAGGACGGGTTGGACCCGACCATTTTTAAGGGTCTACTTAGAGCATTGAGACTTATTGGGTTTGGGTATGCAGTTTAGATACAGATCTAAGTCTGATAGATTTAGACTCAGACCATCCCCACGGACCCTTTTCTTCTTACATATTATATATTTTTCCGTTACGAAAATAAGGAAACATTTCTCTCAAAAACTCACACATAAAAAAGAAGTGTTTTGTTTCATAACACAGAAGTATATATATATATATATATATATATATATATATATATATATATATATATATATATATATCACCATAAGGGGGTTCTTATGAGAACCCGATCCGAATTGAGTTTATGTGAGAACCACCCTTATGGTGAGAACTGCTCATTTTCCAAAGACTTTGCTCATTTCACAATATTTCTGTTCATTTACGGTTTTTATGCTCATTTCACAACATTTTACTCATTTTACTCATTTTACGTTTTTGCTCATTTTACCTTTTTTTAATCATTTTATATTTAGCTCATATTACATTTTTGCTCGGTTACGTTTTGCTCATTTTACATTTTTCTGCTTATTTTATGTTTTTGCTTTTTTTTTTTTTTTTGCTCATTTCATGAAGTTTTTGCACACAACTACTACTATTATCAAAAATCACATATTTTGGAAGTTTGATATCTAAAATAACATATTTTGGAAGTTTGATATCTAAAATCACATGTTTTGGAAGTTTGACATCTAAAATCACATATTTGATATAGTCACTTTTCTCAGGTTTGCAATTTCTAGATTCACGTACCAAGGATCCTTTGTTCCAATGGTATAGCTTCTTATCTCTCATACAGGAGACCAAGTTTCAAATTATGGTGGAAGCAAAAGTTTCAATGTTGGGAGGAGGGGGAAGGGGAGTTGGGGCTTGTTGGGACTCTGGATGAGCGACCCTCTCGCAGCCTAGAGGAAATGTTTCTTACCAAGGGATTTCTAAAAGGAGGCCCCTAAAAAAACATTCTAGATCCACGTGTGTTGTCTTCCGTGCTGATATGAATACTCAAAAATTTGTGAATGTTAAGACATTTTCAGATATTTCATTTTGCCATTTGTAGATCTAAGCTTTCGAGGAAAGAGAAAACTCTAGTAATTACCTTGTGACCTTTCACATTGATATTTTGTCATCAATCTTGTGATTTCCTACTGCTTAAACCATGTTCTTTTGGGCACTTTCCTCTCACAATTTTACTTTAATTCATCCCAAAATAACAAGGCCTTAGAGTGTTAGAAATACATTTATTCTATATTTTGAACTTTTAGTTTTAAATTCTCTAGTTATTTTTTTATTCTCTCATTATACTCTTCTTTCGAGAAGAGCATGATTCAAATTTGGTTTTGAATAGCTATCCACCTATTATAGATGTGTCTCATTATACTCTTCTTACGCTGTGATAATGTTAGTAATTGTTAGACTTACTTCATTTTCTTGATTATCCATAGTTGATATTTATATTATAATCATGTTTAGCACTAGATTAGTAATTAAATTTTGTTTTTTTTTAGTATAGAATTCATGATTTTTACGCTATTGTTTGTTTAGGGTTCTGGGTTAAAATTGGAATTGGAAATATTTGGCTGTGATTAAGAGTTGATTAATGCTACTTATGAGCTCCTATTGATGTTTCGAGGATTTGGTTTAGTTGTTAGCCACGGTCACCCATTGCATTGAGTCATTGATCGATTCATGTTATTTCTACGTAGTAATGGTTTTATCTGTCATGCTCTTGGTGTGATTTAATTGCTTGACTAAAAGATTATATAGTAATTATAGGGATTCATTGATTGGAGCTCTTATTTTAGCATTGATTTACATAATTGACCAGTTAAAGACCGTTCGAGAGAGAAATCAAGGTAATAGATTATTATTGTTTGATTAAAGTTGGCTAATTCCGTATTCTATTGCATGCTTGTTTTTCCCCAAGTTTCATGTTAGAAGCCCATGCCCTAGAATTTTTATTATTTGAATTCCAATCAAATGTTATAGATCTGCTATATGTTTTTACTTCCCTAGCTTAATTCCCACAACTAAATTATATCAAGAAAAAAAACCCAAATACACCCTCTACTTACGCTAGCTTCTTATGTGGTTTAGGTTTGTATATATATATATATATATATATATATATATATATATATATATAGGTAGGATCCACTGAAAAGTAACCTTAAGTTGAAAACTGAAAACCGACCTTTTTGCTCATTTTGTAGATTTTTGCTCATTTTATGTTTTTTTGCTCATTTCATGTTTTTGCTCATTTTAAGAAACTTTTGCTCATTTTAGCAGACTTTCGCTCATTTTACAAAGTTTTTGCTCATTTTACGAAGTTTTGTTCATTTTATGGTTTTTTGCTCATTTTATGTTTTCGCTCATTTTAAGAAACTTTTGCTCATTTTACAAATTGTTGCTCATTTTATGTTTTTTGCTCATTTTATATTTTTCAGCATAAGGAGTGGTTTTCACGTGATTTTATTCCTATATATATATATATATATAAGTGAGTTCATATGATAATGCATACTTAAGGGTGCGTTCACTTCACCTTAAAAAATTAAGTTTCAGGTCCAATAAGTTCAGTTCAGATAAGTTCAGTTCAGTTCAAATAAGTTTCAATCGGGTCCAATCGGGGCAATAAGTTCCAATCGGGTCTAATAAGGTCCAATAAGTTCCAATCGGATGCAATAAGTTCCAACCAGGTCTAATAAGGTCCAATAAGTTCTAATCGGGTGCAATAAGTTTCAATCGGGTTTAATCGGGTCAAATAAGTTCCAATAAGGTTCAAATAGTCAATGATCAATAAATATTTGTATTATTGTCCATTATTTTATTATTCATATCACTATTAGCTGATTATGTTATTATTAGAATTTTAATTAAAGTACCACAATGTTTATATCGTATTACACTTGTATTATTGTCTATTATTTTATTATTCATATTACTATTAGCTGATTATATTATTATTAAAAATATTATAATCATGGTTAAATAAGGTTAACAATAATAATCATCATAACTATAATATTTTGCAATTCGTCTTTAAATAACTAGAGATAACATGTTTTTGTTACTAATAGCAATGAAAGATAAATGTTATCGATTGATTGCTTTATTATCATCACTGAAGTATCTTTCTTCATCTTCTACATCCTTCTCTTCATCTTCTACATCCTCCTCTTCAATCAATACGTTTTCTTCATCAACATCCAACCATATTTCATCTGCAATTTTTGCCCGAGTAATCTCCATATTCTTTGTTCTCATCTTGTCAGTCAAATTTAAATCAGCTCTTGGTTCCATGGTTTCAACTACTTGCGAAACTGGAATCCCAAAATCATGTAAACAAATAAAATTATGTAGCATGCATGTTGCCACGATGATAAAATACCCTAAACCCTAATCCCTAAACCCTAAACGAATGAGTTCTACTACTTTAGTCATAAAACTAAGTGGAGTGAGAGATAAATTTTTTCATATGAGGCAATTTCTCACTTGTTAGCAATAAATTTTAATCAACTTTTGGTTTTGTACTAGTGCTTTATGAAATCAAAACAAGACTATTAGATATATTAGTGGTTAAAGTTATGTATAGGCAAGTATATAAATAGTATTTTTTTTTTGTTAAATTGTTTATCATAAGAGATAATTAATAATAATTAATTTTTTAAAAGGCGAATCTTAATAATTATTACTTCATAATAAATTTCAAGGGGTAGTATTTATGTTAGGGGTAATATTTATGTTATTACTAATCAATTTTTTTGTCTAATAAGGTCAAATAAGTTCCAATTAGGTCCAATAAGGTCTAATAAGTTTCAATCAGGTCCAATAAGATCTAATAAGTTTCAATCGGGGCCAATAAGGTCTAATAAGTTCCAATCGGGTCAATAAGTTTCAATCGGGTCCAATAAGTTTCAATCGGGTTCGATCGGGTCCAATAAGTTGAATCAGGTCCAATCAGGTCTAATAAGTTCCAATCAGTTCAGTTTAGGTCCAATAAGTTCAGTTCAGATAAGTTCAGTTCAGTTCAGGTCCAATAAGTTGAAGAGAACGCACCCTTACATGAGATATGAGAATGGATTTTACGCGCTATAACTCTAATGAACAAGTGATGTAACTCCAATGAAAAAATGATGTAACTCCAAAAAAAAAAAAACAAAAAATTCAAAATTTTTTTTTTTTTGGGGGTATAACTCTAATGAACAAGTGTTGTAACTCTAATCCAATCGTGTGGTTGAGATTCATTCTCATTTCTCATTTCTCACGTAAGGAAAGATTCTACGCGATCATCGCTTTATATATATATATATATATATATATATATATCTATTCTATATGTGAAGACTCGAGGATTTGGTGTCCACCCAAAGTTACTTAAATACCCTCAACTACCACAATTATATTACAAACTCAACCAATCAGTAAACTTAGAAAAAAACAAATAAACTAAACTAAGAAAAAAAAAAAGCAGTGACATGGATCAAATTGCTCCGAATAAGTTTCTTTAGAAAGAAAAAACTGAACCACCCAAAACTGCACGACAGTTAGCAAACAAATTTGTACTTCAATGCTCTGCTTCAAGTAAACAGATTCCTCTTCCCCCATTTTATCATCAAATACTCTCTTTCATTATATGCAAATCACAAGCAACCAACCAAAAAACAAGCGCCAATTCAGATCAGGTTATTACAAAGTATAAATAATTTTTTTCTTCATAGTCCTTTTACAATTTTAAAGTCTAACATTCATTTTTTTGTGATTTTAATTATAGACACAAAGAGAAGTGAAGTACCATTGACAACCAACTATCAAGAGTAGCAAGTAGAGCAATTGCAAGTTGAATTAGGAAAACAGAAAAGGTATTTCTTACTAATATTGAATTGCAATTCATTTGCTTGAACAATAAGGAAAAAAACCGAAAAAAAAACCAACCCAAAGAAGCAGAATTGACATAATTTCTGTAATCTTTTTTTTTTCACAGGATTCAATTTTATTGAGTGAATAAATTTCTTATTTTATCGGCTTAATTAAAGTACAATTTTCAGAGATTAATCAAATTTCATTTGAAATTATATATTTGCAAATATCAAAATCAAACTTTTGAGGGAATTCAACTCAGACAAATTTCGTATGAAATGCCAACAAAATTATTTTATTATCCTTAACCCACAAATATATAAATTCGTTTCAAGACAAATCCGAAACATTTGTCACTTATCTTGGTTTTTCAAGACAAATCAAACCAACCCACATTACAAATGATAGGAAAAACCCAAACAAACTCAACAAAGCATATAAGAAGAACCATTTTAAAAATATAAAAGATAAATTTGAACCGACCCGCCACACCTCTGCCAGGAGATTAACCACCGCCATTAGACACCGAACTTAAGACTTATTCGTGATTATTCACGAATTTTAATTGTCTTGGGCTTAAGTCCCTTCCTCTGATCCACCACCGCCATCAAATTGGTTTTGGTTGGGTTAACAAATGAGACATAAAGAGGGTAGATGGAATGATAAAAGGGGTTGAGGATGAGCTTGTTTAGGAAAGCACGCATATAGTAGGAGGATAGAGAAATTGGGGATAGTTAAAAGAGAGAGAGAAAGAGGAAATGCATGGGTTTTGTGAGAATAATGAAATAGGCAGGGTATTTGTTTGCTATGTGTTTGCTGACAAAGTGCAGATTCTAAAAGCGTTGAACAACGGTACTAGCTGACCTTAGACATCACGATAATTTCATAATTGGAGATAAGCACTTATAAATTTGCATATAGATGATATTACTTTATTATAATTATAGTGTGACCGTGAGGTACATATATTCACTAATCAAGGAGTTTAATCCAAATGGTTCTTATAATGTTGGATGGGTGGAGGAATGCATGTGGTTAGAAAAGCACAATGAAGGCAAACACAATAAGAGAAAACACTATTTCAGATGTTTATTCAATTTCTTTGTCGTTATATTGTTGCTTTATAAACATTTTTTTTTTTAACGAAACTTTGTAAATTTTTTTTTTTTACAAATTATTACTAGATGAGGTAGATGTAGTTACTCAAGTAATTTAACTTTAATAATGATTTTGCACGCATAGCGTGCATATAAAGCAGTATATATATATATATACTTCCTCCTTTCCATAATAAGTGAAACATGGGATTGAAAGATAAGATTTAATGAACATCACTTTCAAAAGCCAAAAAGTCATAAAATACCCTTTTCATTATCAAAAGGAGGAGAGAGAAAAGCAAACCACATAAGTTTGTGATTGGTACTCTTGTCATTTTGTCACTTTCTTTTTTCCATTTAAGGTATGTTTCACTTATTTTGAAACGTTCTAAAATAGTAAGTGTTTAACTTATTATGGAACGGATGAAGTATATATATAGGGGAAGGCTCTTGTGAGAACACATTTCTTATATGAGAACACCTTTTTATGTGAGAAAAGATATGGGTCGTTGATTACAACTCATCTGACCGCCGAGATTTATTAGGTGAGTAATGGTATTTTCGTAATATTGTGCACACTCACCCCAGTTTACTTCCTCTTTCACGCATCAGATTTCTCTCTCTAAACTTTTACAATAGCTTCATCCTCTCTCTCTCTAGATCTCTCTTAAACTTTCACCCATGAATTTCATGTTCATCAAATTCATTTTGATTCATCAGATTTTTAACTATTATCTTCACCAAATTTCTAGATTTCACGTTATCTAAGTTTATTACAAAGGTACATTTTCAAATTTGGGTCTACTTTTCAATCATGTAAATTTTTTTGATCATTTTCTCTCTCCTTCATGGATGTTTGTTAAATATTTTTGTTGTTTTCCAACAAATTCTACAATTACATCTGTCCTCTTTGCTTTTGTCTTCGGTTTCTCGATCCTTAAAAAATGTCAAATCTATAGTAGATTGAAGAACCACAGAAAAATTTCTAGGGTTTTGGATTTGTGCTGCATTTTTCATCCTTAATCCACCAATACGAGATTTCAAATTAAGGTAGAAATCCGCAATTTTTTTTACCTAAGTATGAATGATAAACAAATTCTTCACAATTGGGCTGGAATTCTTGTGGTATTGATTGAAATTTTGGTATTCCACATTATTATCGTTTCGATTATAGTCACATTATCACCATACATGATCAAAGTATGCAAAATGTATATCATGTTCTAAATTAATGTATATCATGTTCTAAAACAATGTATATCATGTTCTAAAATAATGAGCAACATCTTCTAAAACAATGTACATCATGTTCTAAAACGTATGACATGTTCTAAAATAATGAGCAACATGTTCTAAAACGATGTACATCATGTTCTGAAACGATGTATATCATGTTCTAAAACAATATACATCGTGTTCTGACTTACATCCATTCTCACATATGATATATGTTCTCACATATGATATATGTTATTACATAAGGACCCATTCTCACCGGATCTCAACCCTATATATATGTAGGATTTTGGTGAGTTTGATGACATATGCTAAAATCCTCTTATCACATACACATGTCAGTATGTCACCATGAGCAGTGGCGGATCTAGGATGTTTGTATTGGGTGGGCAGGAAGCGTTTAGCTAAAATAGTTAATTTCTTTTAAATTTTATATTTCTGAAGAGACAGTAAATTTAGTTTTTAAATCATTCATAATATTAAATAAATATTCAAATTAAAATAGGTAAGTCAAAGTATAATAATGCTCCCTCCATTTTATAATGTTGTACTCACTCTCCTTTTACATTTATTTTTCTTCATGCTACTTATTTTTTCTCTATTCATGTTTTTCCATATTTAATTTCCACTTTTATTCTCATTAAAAGGGCACAATATAAACATACATAATATTACCCTTATTAAATCCACCAAAAAACCCCATTAAACTAAATGAGTACTATATAAGAAGATGCTTTCAATTATAAAAAAAATATGAAGCACTCTGCCTTTTTCTAAGAATAGAAAATTGAAGGAATATGTCCTTAGACATCCCGGAAATTACTAAATATAAATAGGATTTATATTATGAAGATAATGAAGTTAATTATTTTAGTAATCGTATTTTCTTGCTAGAGAATAAATATGATTAATAGGACAATATTGATTGGGCCTATAAGTAAAATAGAGTAATCCTATGAGGTCACACATTGTAGCACAAGTTGGACATTTAGGATTAGGATTGGGCCGGTCCAAAGGGGAATAGGAGGAGAATTAGTTCTCCTAACTAGCCTATGACTCTTCTATTATATATAGGATATAATATTAGGGTTTAGGTGATCAATTCATTAATCAGTTTCTTTTCACAAGAGAGAGAAAGTGAAACCCTAAACTATTCCCTCTAAACCGGCGCTTATACCATCAACAGCAAGAGATTTTATTCTCTTCTGTTCTAGCAAACGTTGGTGTTCAACTGGTGCTCGTGGACTGATTAGAGAAGCAACACTTTGGGCTCTCGGATCTTCAAAGTTTGCATACAACAGGGAAATCACGCTACAAAGGTTTGATATTTAATCCCTATTTAATGATTCATATGTTTGATTATGTTTGCGATCCTATGATAGATGTTAGGAAATTGTTTCCTGAAATTCCGCTATATGCATCTATATATTCCTACAGTGGTATCAGTTTTGCCTAATTCATAATATTCATATGATCATGTTATCGTATGCAAAGTTATTATTTTTATTCAATTAGGGGAGGATTTATTTGTGACTTGAATTTGCATAATTAATATTTGATATTAATTGATTGGAAACTGTAATTAATTGATTTATTTGTGATTTATGCTCAATTTTTTTATAAAGTTTCGAATTTTTTATATAATGGACGAAATAGATTGTTTAATTCACTCCAAAATTTTCGGATTTTTATAAATATATTTGTTAGATTTAAAATTATTTAATGTTTAATTTGATTAATCATTGAAATAGTTTGTTAACAATTAAAAGATTTGATTTTTTACTTGTTAAATAAATTTAATATTCATCACCCATATAGATGTAGAATAATATGATGGCTGAAAATAATTTGATTATTTTTCCCACTAATTTTCGAATTTTATCATATTATTTATGAATTTTGGTTAAATTTTATGTTTAATTTGATTATTCATAGAATTTAAGGATAACAATTAAAATATTTGATTTTATTTGTTGTGATAATTCATTAGATCACCATAAAGATTATTGGAATTTTGCCCTAATTTTGAATTTTTTGTTAGATGTAATGTTTAATATAGATTAAGCATTGAAAATCTAATTTTAACAAATATAAAATTTTGTTTGAGTTTCTTAAGTGATTCAAAATTTTTTGCCATAATTTTCGGATTATTAAGACCTAATTAAAATCGTAAATCTTTAAATAAAGTGTTTGTTAAAGATTTAATGGCAATTTTGTAAATTGTTACGAAATTCAAAGATTTGCCCACCATGGTTGGGTGGCCCCACCTGCGCCGGTGGAGCCACGGTGGAGGGCGGTTTTGGGTCGGCGGCAAAGGGGAGTCACAGGCGGTGTGGGTGGTGGAGACCGCAACCAGCATCGCACGTTCGACGTGCGTGGCTGCTGGCGCGCGCTGGCGAATTTCGCTGGCATGTGTTGGTGGTGGTCGCCTTGGCTGGAGGATTTTGGCTTGACTACCGGAGTTCACGTGTGCACTGGTGGGGATGGCTGGGCGGTGCGCGTGCGCAGCGCCTCCCTCCTCGCGCGAGCTGCTGGCGCACATTGGTGGCGCTTGCTGCCGGCGTGTGCCGGTCAGCGATGCTGGCGGTGTAGGGAGTGACCCTGGCAGGCAGTCCGGCTGGACTACTGTTGTGCCGTTGTGGTCGTGTGTGTGTGGCGTGATGTGCAGGCTGGGTTTGAGATTTCCAGCGGGGAAGGGGTTTTGAGTTGGCTGTTGACTAACAGCCTTGTGCTGCTGGTCAACGTTCAACAAGTCAAACCTCCATTAAAATTTTTTAATAATAAAAAAAACTATTGTTTTTAGGAAAATCTGATTTTCCAAAGTTGAGCAGAAATCCAAAAGTTTCCTATTTTACAAATTTGTGAGTAATAATGACTATTGCCATGTTTAAATGATAATTGAATTAAAATAATAGGGTTTCCTAAATAATTTCTAGCTTAAAGTTGTTAAGTTTTATAATTATTTTTGAAAAGTTTTATTTGCTTATTAATTGTTAATCAGTAAATAGTTTGTGTTTATTTTATTTTGATATTATAAATGCGTGGATGTTTAATGTAATATGTATGATATTATATTTTGCATGTTATGACTAGTATGGCCCAAATTAGGATAGTAAATACGATCTGCGAATCGTTATATTTGAATGTAAATTAAATACGATCTGCGAATCGTTTGTATTTTGTAACTTTAAATTTTCGTTATTTATTTAATTCAAATTATGTAATCAAGCATGAGGATCCAAGGAGTTTCAAGGATGGTGATCCATGGAGATTCAAGGGAAGATTCATGAAGATTAGTTATTTTCCTAAGTATAGGGGCCATACTAGATCATTTAATTATTGCTTTTATAATTTTCTTGCCTTTATTTTGTTTAAATGCTTGCTTCTAAGTTTGTTTGGTTAATTGATTCATGTGTTCACTATTAATTGACCATATTAATAAACTTAGAACCCCAAAAGTAATATTGAGTTTTATTTGCTTTTCCAAGCAACACCTATAAGGCCTTAGATCATGAGTAATAGGTTATGCCAAAGCAGCGTGTTGCTCATAGTTCCGGGGATAGTAGGGTAGGTTTTTGAAACTTACATATTAATGTTTGGTTTAACTCAACAAAATCATCAAAAGACAAAGTTTTGGGTTTTGAAGCTAAGAGATAGGAGTAAACAAGGAGTTGTTAACCTGTCTACAAAGAACTATAATTAGTTATAATTAGTAAAGTGTTTACTTACCTCAACTACTATAAATTGAAGGCAGGGCCAAAGTTCGTTTGATTGTAGTGGGAGGGGATCTTGGTTATTTCTTTATTCAATGGGAGACTTTCATTTTGAATAAAGGGTAGTAGTTAATTAATATTTGTTTAATTGCTGCTTTCTTGATAAACATCGATTGAATCTTGCTTTATTATTTGTTGTAGTAATTATGTCTAGTAACAACAACATCAACACCAACAATTCTACTTGTAATTTGCGCTCCGTCCTTTCGAAGGACAAATAGAATGCTGAACGTTTCATTGCAAGTGAAAGGGAAATGAGAATCATTCTCAAAACTGATAAGTTCAACGACTTTCACATGCAAAAGGAGGAAGCAACGATGCAAAAGATGCATGAAAGGCTAACTCAGACTGAGCGAAACATCCCTAAGCAGCCAAGAAAATAATATGAGGATGTTCTTATGGTTAGTAAAGGGCAATCGCTCAATAGGATTGTGATTGCTATTAAGAAGGACGAAAGCAAACAAGTTGCCAAGTCTGAAACTTCTGAAAAGCAAAAGACTACACCAAAACCAAAAGTTGTTGATGAGCACCTGTAACAAGGTTGGTCTTTGGAAAAGTAGTTGCCCTAAGTATCTAAAGGATCAAAAGAAAGGAAATTCTAGTTCAGATATGTATGTTATAGAAGTTAACTTAGCAACTTCTGCTTCTTGGGTAAGCTTGTGGTTCGCACATTATTTGTAATATGCAAGGCCTCAAAAGAAGTAGAACCTTGTGAAATGGAGAAATAGATCTTCGCGTTGGCAATGGAGCACGAGTTGCTACATTGGCAGTGTGAGTATATAATCTATTTTTTCCTTCAGGATTAGTTTTAGAACTTAATAATTGTTATTATGTTCCTCGCTATCACAAAGAACATTATTTCGATTCCTCGTTTTGGATTCCCAAGGTTATTCATTTACAATAAAGAACAATTGTTGTTCTCGCGTACTTGAATGATATGCTATATGTCTCCGCTAAGTTATCAAATGGTTTATATGTGCTAGACTTAGAAACCCACATCTATAACATAGACAGTAAGAAACATAAAGCAAATGATTCAAACCCTATATACCTATGGCATTGTCGATTGGGCCACATAAGCTCAAAGCGTATTGAGAAGCTTCATAGAGATGGAATTCTCAAATCATTTGATTTCGAATCATTTGATACTTGTGAGTTTTGCTTGATGGGGAAAATGACAAAGTCTCTTTTCATAGGTTCAAGTGAAAGGGCCAATGACCTTTTAGCCCTCATACACACGGATGTGTGTGGGCCTATGAGTACATTGGCTAGAGGGGGTTACAATTACTTTATTACTTTTACCGATGATGTCAGCAGATTTGGATTTGTTTACCTCATGCGGCATAAGTCGGAATCCTTTAAAAAATTTAAGGAATTCCATTATGAAGTACATAACCAACTTGGGAAGAAAATTAAGGCATTGCGATCCGATCGTGGTGGTGAATATTTATCTCAAGAATTTGGTGATCATTTGAAAGATTGTGGAATACTTTCACAATGTCTCCACCAGGAACACCACAGTTAAATGGCGTTTCTGAAAGAAGGAATAGAACTCTACTTGATATAGTTCGATCCATGATGAGTCTTCTTGATCTTCCTATTTCATTACGGGGATTTGCGTACTGAAACAGCGGCATTCACACTTAACAGAGCACCACCCAAAGCAGTGGAAAAGACACCATATGAAATGTGGACTAAAAACGTTCCAAAATTATCTTTTCTAAGGATATGGGGTTGTGAAGCTTATGTAAAACGTTTACTTTCTGATAAGCTTTCACCCAAATCCGATAAATGTCTCTTTGTGGGTTACCCAAAAGAGACTAAGGGATACTACTTCTACAACCAAAGCGAAAACAAAGTGTTTGTTGCTCGTAATGGTGTCTTTATAGAAAAGGAGTTTATTTCCAGAAAAACAAGTGGGAGAAATGTATATCTCGAAGAAGTTCGAGATGAGCAACAAATGGATGAGGTTAGCACTTCATCAGAGGCGGCCCGACATGAAAATGCTCAGGAGGCGGTGCATTCAATTCACGTACCTCCTACCGTCCCACTTGGAGATACTCCATGCGAAGTCACTCAACCTAGTGAGGTAGAAACTTCTTTTGTTGTTCCCCAACGTAGGTCTAGTTAGACCATCATTCCGTCAAAGAGATATATTGATTTCCTTTTGACTGAAAGTTCTGAAATAACGATTTTAGAATCAGAAGAACCTACTAGCTACAAATAAGCTTTGGATAGTCAAGACTCCGAAAGATGGCTTGAGTACATGAAATATGAAATGGATTCCATGTCTGAAAATCAAGTATGGGACTTAGTTGATTTGCCTGATGGGGTAAAACCCATTGGATGCAAATGGATTTTCAAGTTAAACAGACAAGGATGGAAACAATAGTGTTTTCAAAGCAAGGTTGGTGGCAAAAGGTTTTAAACAAATTCATGGTATTGACTATGATGAAACATTCTCACCAGTAGCCATGCTGAAGTCCATTAGGATAATCCTTGCGATTGGTGCCTTTCATGACTATGAAATATGGCAGATGGATGTCGAAACCGCTTTCTTGAATGGGTTCTTGAAAAAGGATGTGTACATGATACAACCTCAAGGTTTTGAAAATTCAGAAAATCCAGGGAGGGTATGCAAGCTTAAGAAGTCCATTTATGGACTAAAGCAAGCATCAAGGAGTTGGAACCTCATATTCGATGAGACAGTCAAGATATTTGGTTTTCTCATAAATGAAGAGGAATCTTGTGAATACAATAAGTTAAGTGGGAGTAGTATTACTTTTCTGGTCTTGTATGTGGATGACATACTTCTCATAGGAAATGATAAGACCATGCTTGAGTCAGTCAAGGAATGGCTTAAAAATTGTTTCTCTGTGAAAGACCTAGGAGAGGCAGAGTACATATTGGGAATAAAGATCTATAGAAGAGACTTATATTGATAAGGTTCTTGAAAGGTTCAAGCTGAAAATCTACAAGAGAGGATGTGAAAGTAAGCAAGGTTCATACCGAGGATAATATTGCAGATCCTCTGACTAAACCGCTTGCTCAACCTAAGCACGAGTGTCATACTAGGTCTATGGGGCTTAAGCATATGGGAGAATGACTTTAGGTTGTTTACTTCATGTTTACAATTGTAAAGACATTTATTATGCTTTGATGTTTATCAATAAAAATTCGTTTCTTATTTAATTGTTTGGTTTAGTATTAAATAAAATGTCCAAATAATTTGTATTTTCAAATAGGGTTATCGAAAACGTTTTGATAATGGAACCCTATAAAGTGAACTGAAATCACAATTTAGTTAAAGTCCCTAGTCTAAATCACTAAATTGGACATAAGTGATTTATTTAAAAGAATAGTATATAATTAATTGATAGCGCAATTCCATGGGTTATGGAGATATAGAGATGTCTAATTGATTATATGGATGTATAGTTGATACATTGAGACTTAACCTAATTAGATTCTAAAAGTAGAATCAAACTACTATATTTAGTGGATTTCTTATACATGAGTATGTCTTAATAACCACAATATAATTAGTTTAACTTTGACACTGTTAAACGTCGGGCCGTAAAATGAGGTTATAAAGGCAGTGATCAGGTGGGCTAAGAATTGAGTGGGAGTTATGGTCATACAAGAGTGGATAAGTCCTCCTATTAAATAGGAATGGTGTCTGGGCCTCTTGATGAGCGAGAACTGGAAAATTGCATGGCCATGCGGAATAGGATTAAAGAGTTAATCCTTATTTGAGCAGTTCCAACTCGGCGATCAAGGAACATGAATTTGAGAATAACACGGTGTTATCAAATTTGGCATTAAGTGACTTAAGGAATTTAACATTGCGCTCTTGTCTTCGGACAAGTGGGAGATTGAAGGAATATGTCCTTAGACATCCCGACAATTACTAAATATAAATAGGATTTATATTATGAAGATAATGAAGTTAATTGTTTTAGTAATCGTATTTTCTTGCTAGAGAATAAATATGATTAATAGGACAATATTGATTGGGCCTATAAATAAAATAAATTAATCCTATGAGGTCACACATTGTAGCACAAGTTGGACAAAGCAATCCAAATCCATTTAGGATTAGGATTGGGCCGGTCCAAAGGGGAATAGGAGGAGAATTAGTTCTCATAACTAGCCTATGACTCTTCTATTATATATAGGATATAATATTAGGGTTTAGGTGATCAGTTCATTAATCAGTTTCTTTTCACAAGAGAGAGAAAGTGAAACCTTAAACTTTTTCCGCTAAACCGGCGCCTATACCATCAAAAGCAAGAGATTTTCTTCTCTCCCGTTCTAGCAAACGTTAGTGTTCAACTGGTGCTCGTGGAATGATTAGAGGAGCAACACTTGGGACCTATACATGCAGGCGAGGCCAAGTGAAAATACTAGAGTTAGAGAAAATGATTCAAATTTCCTATTTAAGGAAAATGAAAATGAAAAAGAAAAGGAAGAGATAAACATAAATGCAACCAACCTTCGCATATATGTTTGACCCAGGAGTCGAACAATCAACCCCCAAAGCTACAAAACACTTTTATGCGCTCCCTTAACCAACTTAGCTCAGAACTTTCCTTAGTTTAACAACACAAAAATAATTTTTATTCATGGGGCGGGCCAAGGCCCGGGTAGGCCCCCTTGGATCCACCCCTGACCATGAGCTGTGAAAAAGATGTGAAGTCTTAGTTTATTTGTTGTAGATTATCAAATAGAGAGATTGTACATCATATTCAAATTAAATATCAATAAAATTTACTTCTTTACTTGATTTCATGTCTCGTAAATTTGTGTATATGCCAATCTTTAGTTATGCTGAAACCTAAACTATTAATTAGGCTATTAGCAACCTTAGGTTTGAAAAGTTCTTCCCAAGCAACACAACTATCTTTAAGTGCCATTCCAATTTCCAAAGATAAGACCTAAAACATCAATTAATCTTTTGCAAAATTAGCTTAGGTAAAATCATTACCTAAACCCAATGTATGTGAATGCTAAGAAGTACATTTGTATGTGAATCATTACCTAAACTAAGAAGACTCGGGGGGCGTTTGGTTCATATATTGGTATAGGTTTGGAATCAGGAATGAAACAAAGGTGGTATAGGTTTGGAACTTGATACATAATACCATGTGTTTGGTTTTATTTGGGAATGAAATTTTTTCTTCTATTTGATACCTAAAGGCTAGAGGTATTGGTATGAGCTATACCCACCTCCCCCTTGGGTTTCTAAACCCTATACCTTATGGGTTTGAGGTATTGGTTTTAAATCTATCTATATAAATATATTAAAAGGTGTTCCTAAACACGGAACTGTGCCACGTGGCGCTCTCCCTAGGGAGTTTTAGTTTATGTAATCCATGTACAATAAAAAAATTAGAAATTGCATAGCATAGGTTTTGATCCCGTGACCTCAAGTTCATATGCTAAAGTTTTAACCACTAGACCAAATTGTATTTAGTGTTATCAATCCAAAGTACAATATTAATAAATGAAATTTTTTCTTACCTGGGGCATAGCCCGAGCCTAATAACTAGTTAATTTATTAAATAAACACTAGGTATGGGTTTTGCTCATTCTAAACCTATATCTCATACTCCCTTCTTGGTTTCATCTACCATCACATGCAAAATAAATGTTATGATTTCTCGGTTCTTCTAAATAACCATGCTCAAGGTATAGCGTGGAGACACAAAGACAACTTGCACCTTCCGAAAAGGGCTGGGTTGGATTGGGGATCCGCAGTGATGGTACCTTCAATCAGGCCCTTCTGATAAAGAAGGTTTGGCGTATATAACATAACCCTGAATAGCCGGTTTCAACGGTACTACTGGGGAATCAGTCTCCTCAATCTTTAACTCACTTCTGCAATTGGTCTACAAGGGCGAAAGCTTCATAGGGCTTGCACGGCCTCTTAAAAGCATAACAAACTGTGAAGCAAAATTGCACCTGAAAAATAGGGGATGGTAGGCGACTTATAGCATCCAAACACAGCTGGATGAACGTTACCATTCCTCAATTCCGACACCCCCTACAGGTCGTAGCTCACCTCAAAGTTGATGACCTTATCTTACCTCAACAACAGGGATGTAACCTCCCATACATCAAGTAATTATTCATCCCAGTCTGCGTCTGACAAATCACCGCTACCAATATACCTATGATGAACCATCGCTCGGACTTCCAGTTTTGATGCTCCTACCCCTCTGGCCAGTTTATCATCAAAACAGGTTACACTTTTTTCGTCTCCTCTAGGGCCTACACATCATGTCGAAATGGAAACTTTTTATATGAAATCTATGGCATAATAGTGTTGCGGTCATGGCTAATCTTCATCATCGAGGTCTCATATCCTCCAATTTATGTCTAGTACTTAGGGGTGGCAATGAGTCGAGACAACTCGCGAGCTACTCGAGATCGACTCGGTCAAAACTCGGTCAAAGCTCGACTCGAGTGAGCTCGAATCGAACTCGAGCTCGAATCGAACTCGAGCTCGAGATGCTGGTGAGTCAAGTTGAGCAACTCGATACTCGACTCGAAAACTCGTGAGAAGCTCGAATACCCAATTATCAATAGCAAAATACCTAAATTCAACATTTTTCACCTTATTGTTGCTTTTAACATGAGAAACTTGCAAGCTACTCGAAATCTACTCGGTCAAAGCTCGACTCGATCAATGCTCGACTCGGTCAAAACTCGGTCAAAACTCGACTCGAGTGAGCTCGACTCAACTGAAACTCGACTCGAAATGCTAACGAGTTGAGTCGAGTTAGCTCAAACTCGAACTCGACTCGCATCATTGCCAACCCTACTAGTACTACTCTAACTCACCGGAAGATACCCATCATCTCTTCCAACTTTTTTCTTTAGCTTTTAGTGCCTGGCATGCTAACCCATTTGGAATCTTCTCTACAATGAATGTTCACGTTCCCTTTCAGGATTAGCTTATAGCTTGGTTATTGTACTTCAAGAAAGATCGACTACCTACTTTCCCAGCTACTATATGGGCCATTTGGTGCACGAGAAATGCATGGGTTTTTAGACATGCTCACGTGCACCACCACCTCTCGAAAATGTGAGCAAGGAGGTCATTGCTATTGTGACCTAGCATGCGGTTTTTACCAAGGGTCATCGAACAACCATCCAACCTCTGTAGGAACCTATTTCCCCTCCATGTTTTATTGTGGCAAACCTAGGTTTAATTTTAAGGGCCATTCCGAATATTCATATACAAAACGATAGGTCTTGGCATAAAAAACACACAAGTGGGCAGTATTGCTTGAGTTGTTGAACTGACGATAGCAAAGTTTGATGGGGTCAAGGTCGAAGTCTCCTTGCTACGTCAGCCCTGTCAACGGAGGTCCAAGCATGCTTATATGCTTTGCAATGGGCAAAAGCCACTGGTTTTAACGACATTTCCATACATACAGATGCATAACTACTTCGTTAGTCCAGGAAATCTATGTCATTTGGTCCGTCAAAGATATCCAAGATTTACGTCACACTTTTGATTGATGTTGCATCACAAAGATGTCACACGACCGAGTTTAACAAGCACATGATCTCACAGCTTCTTGTCGTCAACGCATCCCTTTTATCTCTCTTCCTTAATTAAGTTTTGCTCGTTTATCTGATGTAGAAAAAACAATAGTCATCCATTAAAAGATAAGTTTCTTGAACTTGAAGTTCTAGTTTTGCTGATCATGTTCTCAACCAAGCAATCAAAATGTGCAAGCTGAAATCCTTTGACCTAAATTGGTATTCCTAAATACTACAACTTTTCCTATGGAGTTCCAGCATATTGATTGTGACTTCCACTTTGAACGAGAACAATACGCCATATATTTGTTGCTTGGCATTGCGTGAGTTTTATTTTTTCTATTATTATTATTGTTGCATCAATTGTTATTTCATAATTAGATTCTTATTTCCTCAAAAATTTATATAAAAAGTTCATAACCATAACATTTTAAAAACAATATGAATAAATTGACTATTTTCAATTAAATATAGAGGCGAATCCGGAATTCTATTGGTGGAGGGACACTTACCAATATAATAGATAAATCAACAAGTAAATAACAGAGTATGTTAGTTCATAATATTTTTGAGAACATGTTAGCTCATAAAATAACCAATTATTCAATTATAGAAAGTGACATTGAATAATGAAGATTTGCCATTATAAATTTTTATATTGCATGGTAAACTCTTAATAAATAATGCTCTAATAATATTATTTTTAACTCGGAAGGAACACTACAAGGGGGAGGTGAATTGTATTGTGTAACTTATTGCCCAAATAATGCAGAAATTAAAACATAATCAATAAGGAACTGAAAGTGCAAGAGAGGTTATTACGTGGAAACTTCTTGTCTCAATAATAGAAGAAAAACCACGACCTCCTTCGGATTTAAACTCTTCACTATAATAGGAAACCTTCTATATTACAACCTATTACATACCCAATTTCCACTCGGAACTCCAACTCTCTCACAAGTTCCACTCTATACTCTAGTCTTAACTCTAAGTCTCTCAAGAGTTCCCACAACTCTTTACGAACGGTTTACTCAAACCCTTACTTCACCCTTGAATAGACTTCACCCTAAATCTATACACACACAACAAGAACTTACTCAAGTTCTTAACTCGAACTTGATACAAGAATTCACTCAAACTCTTAACCAAGTCTCCATTACAAGAGTCCACTCAAACCCTTTAACCCCAAACTCAAATATTGACATTTGATAATTTAGTTCAATTCTAGTATATAGAAACTGAAGAACTGTAAAGAAACATGACACTCGTAGGAATTTGGAACTCACAGAAACTGACTCAAAACAAGGAATAGAAAAATATGATTCTTTTATAACATTATTCCTTAAGCCAGACTTTAAGGAATGACACAAGTCAGACACCTTTATTTTCAATTGGTTATAGATGCACTATTTATAGACAATTAGGTGAATACATAACTCCTTCCATAACACCCATGATCTCCATGAACTAGACATTTACACCCATGTTCTCTCCATTTACACGCATGTTCCTTAACTTGAGGAACAAGATAAAACTAATCAACAACCCACTAACTGAACGTGGAGTTGTGTTGATGATGGAGAAAAGAAAACATGTGATTAATTTAATTAATTAATAAATTAAAGACTCTTAACTAAAGAAGACTCCTAATATAAGTCCTAAATTAACTCTAGAAGATAATTACCAAAAGATATTTTAAATAAAATCGTAAAAGATAATTAATTAAAGCAACATTATTTTAAATAAAATTATCAATTAAACTAATTCCTAAAAACACTCTAACTACATACCTTGTATTTTTTTTAAAATTATTTATTAACTAATTAGCCACTAACTCTTTAAAACATGTCACGTTATATTTAGTTATTACAACAGATTCACTTTTCATTGTTCCTGTCTTTCGTTGTTCCCAAAGTGACCAGTTCCTTTGCTTAGGAACACACTCATATGCCGGAAACAACCAAAGAAAGATTTGTTCAAATAACCAAATGAACCTGCTGCATGGTTAACGTGATCTTTGACTCAATCTAATAAATTTGAGACTCCTAACAACTTTAGAATATTATTCCTAAAATAGTTCTAAAAAATTAAAATATATTATTCTTAAATTAAATAATATCTTTTAGATATATATTTCTTATTTATCTCAACCGCTTGCCCCCTTATATTTTGACTCTAAGTTCCACGAGTTCCTTTTGACCTTGTTCCATTACCTTTCACGTTTCCACATACTTACCTGAATCCTAGAAAAGAAGCTCATATTTTCTGCCTTCATGCCCCATGCTGCTCCAACTCAAGAACCGCATGCTGATAGCTCCACCTCATGTTCCTCGATGTGCTAGTTCCTTTAAGGAACTTTGCATTCATAGTTCCTACTTAGGAACTTCTTGTTTCAACTCTGAAATTTCATCTTGCTGCTCCCATCTAGGTTCTACTTCGGAACTTCAGATTCAATGTTCCTCTTAGGATATACCAAGGAACCGATCTATATGTGTTCCTTCTAGGAACTCTTTTAGGAACTTTGTTGCTGCTTGCTTCTGTATCATTTTGCTTGAACTCTTCATATTTGGTTCCAGCTTAGGAACTTACATAGAGTCTAGCAGCACATCTGTATAATCAAACTTCTTCTCTATTTGGATTTCTTCCTTAGGATCTTTACTTGTTGGAATTCTTTCATGATGTGATATATATAATCTTCCATAACTTTCTATGTTAATGTAGTACGCACATCTCAAACACACATATTAGTTAGATAATCATTATTTGTTTACAATCATCAAAACACTACTTGACTCAACAATTATAATGGTTCACCTAATAAGTGTTTAAGGACACATGTTAAGTTACAAAAGTAATTCATTTTTAGTGATTTTGTCATTGGATTACAAAGAAACCGTATAGAACAATTTGTAGCTATACAAGGGAAACTGTCTATATCCTAATTTCTTAATCAAATATAGACATGAAAATAAATTATTTTTTTCTATTGTGATTTTTTCGTTAATTCAAAATTTATAAAATACAAAGTATGTACAAGGTACTCATAAATAAACTTCATAATTCATATCATACTTTTCTAATCCTAAGGAATGTCGCTAAAAATAGATCAAGAAATATGGAGATTACAGGATTCCCATAACCAACCTAAAAGAAAAACTTGTCATGAACAATATGACAGTTTTCTCTCAAATATTACAATAAACTTTTGGAAAAATGGATCCGAATACCCCCAACTTTGGCCCGTCAGATTTTAATACCCAACTATGAGTTATTTTTAAATACCCCCAACTATTGGGGAGGTCCGTCAAAAATGCACCCAGATGACTTGTAACCTGTTAATAAGGTAAATTTTTTATATTTTATTTCTCTTTTATTTTTATTTTCAATTTCTACGCCCACCCACCACCATTTCACCCACCCTCTCCCCCATCCACCCCAACCCCTCCCTCCCCTTCATCGCCGCAGCCCTCCCGCCGGCCCTAGCCCCTCCCCACTCCCACCACCCCGGCACCCCTACAACCACCACCTCAGCGAGTCCTCCCCACTCCCCCTACCCCCGCCCCCATCCCCACTCACACCACCCTAGCAGCCCCCCACTCCCCCCCACCCCAACCCCACCCCCCACCACCCCCTCCCCACTCCCACTACCCCAAAACCCCCCACCCCCCCGCAGCCACCCCTCCCCACTCCCACCACCCCAAAGATCAAAGAACAATGGAGCAAATTCATATGGTATACCAAATGAAGTTCTAACCAAATTTCTTCCTTCTTCCTCTCAAAATTTTCTTCCTTTACTCTCTATACTCTGAAGTAAAACTCCACAAAAAAGCAAAGAAAAAAAAAATAGAAAAACCAGAAAATTTACATGTCTAATCAAAATTTGTAGGAGAGAGAGAGAGAAAATCTCCGGCGAAATTTCGTCATGATTTCCCGATTTACCCCTGATTTTTCGGTGTATTTCATCTTCTTCCGGTCATTCTCTTGTCGGCGCTAACCATACCTCCTCCAGATTTTGCTCTCGTTAGACCTTTGTTTCTCTCTCCTTAATTTTCTCTCTCTACAACTGCACAGCAAGCAAAACACTAATTTATGTGTATCGACTTTTTTTTTGTTTTTCATTAATTAAACACAGTATTGTTTCTAGAACTGTCAGATTAAATTAATTTTTTTTAATTGTTTTGAATTTCCTGTTTCCTCGACGAAGAAGCTTCCACACGGCACGGAAAGTGCGTTAATGGAGTCGCCGATGAAGCCGAGCTTCTTGCGAAGCTTTCGGTGAAGATTTTACTATTCTGGTGTGGTTGGGGGGCTGGGGGGTAGGGGAGGGGTCAGGGGGGTGGGAAGGTGGTAGTAGGGGGAGTGAAGGTGGCAGTGGGTGGGGGTGGGGGTGGTGGGATGAGCGAGGAGGGTGGGGGGGGTGGGAGTTTTGGTTTACCAGTCCATCCCGGTCATAACGAGGTTAATGGATCATTTTTTGGCGGACCTCCCCAATAGTTGGGGGTATTTAAAAATAACCCATAGTTGGGGGGATTAAAAGCAGACGGGCCAAAATTAGGGGTATTCTGATCCATTTTTATTAATAAAAAAGATCGACAAATTGATTTGTATATTATTATAACGTATATGAGTCATGTTAATTATCAAGAGAAGTCTCCCTTAACCATTTCAATAACTTTTCATTAGTAACAAATAGAGCACAAATTGACTTTTATAATATTATACCATCCCTTTCATTGAAAAAAAAAATACGTTTTTAATTTTATGGTGGGACACGTGCCACCTAGGCTCCTTACTAGATCCCTGTATTATATAACTATTTTTCTTTCCTCAATGTAATATTCCTTCCAAATAACCACTCTTAAAAGTCTATGCTTTCAACGATGGTTAATGTATTTTTGAGACGGAGGAATTACTTTAATACAATATTTATATGCCAAATGCGTTCTTTGGAATTTTTTTTCTTTTTTGTTATCTTTTAGAAAATGTTAGTTGAAGCCTTGAAACTGGCTAAGGAAGAAGAATAAATCGAAGTTTCGATAGGCAAGTAAATTTTGGCCTATGGCAATTGATAAGGCTCTATTTTATACATGATTTTTGCCTGTTATATTACTTTTTAGTATAAGTTTTGAGACTTATAATATGTTTTTTTTTAAATATTTTAATGTTGTAATAGTTGAGTTAATTAAGTTACAAAGTTGATTTAAAATAAGAAAACTGCGCTCAAGAAATTACTTGCCTAAGTATTTATTACTTTATTAAATTATTTGTAGGTAATTTAGAAGAAGAAAAAGAAAAAAAAAAGCCTACAGCAACCTAAGACTAATTACAAAAAAAGGGTGGACTTCTTCTCTAAAAGAAAAAGAGAAGGCAGCTACAAAAGGAGAATGGACTCCTAATATACTCACCCAACAATTTTAATTGGATAAAGAAAGCCCAATGCTACCTAATACGGGAGATAGAACGTAACAATTGAAGAAGGGCATAAAACCCTTTTGACGACTCACAACAGAGAGGAGACAGACGCAGCACAACAGAGGAGGAGACCAGATAACGAGAGCCGACGCGAGAGCAAGGCGAATGTTCATCTGATTCTTCATATGAATCTGGAGTTTCTTTCTCTCTTTTATCTTAGTTTATGTTATCTAATTTTGTTAATTACTATGTTTAATTTCAGATTTTTATTTTTAATTAGTTGGGTTAATTTAGTTTCAATGTCTAGCTAAATTTTCATGTTTTAGGACTAGGTGTATTCTTTATTTTCTGTCAATGATTTGAACTAAGTTGTTTGGATTGATTTATTTTTATTGCAATTTGATAATCTTGGTTTGTTTTCATATAATTGATTTGGCCAGTTGATTATATGTTTAAGATATTGGATTATTAGCGGAAGTGAAATTTCAATATTAGTTCGTGGGGTTATTAAACGTCAAGTAGTATAATTTTAGGAATAGTTATACATTAGGGGTGGTCTTTTATATGAATTTCTTGTGAGTAATGGGTTTATATTAATTGTTATGTCCACGGAAGTTGGCGTAAGATTATTATAAATACACGTTTTCTACCTTGGAAGAGGAGATAATATATTATAGGAAATTCGATCATTACAATACAATAGTTTTTAATCCGACAACTAGTTTAATATCATTGTAGAAGGTAATTGGCGAAATCTAAGTCTTAGAATTATTTCTTATACTTGATTTATACCCATTGTCCGACGTCTTTAGAGTTAGAATTAGTATAGTTCTTATTTTCTTAGTCTAGTTTATCACCACCAATCACTATTTCCGGATCGTCTAGATAATATTAGTGTCTCTTAATTTGGTAGTTGATTATACCTCCTTGTGGGAAACGATATCTTGCTTACCCTATATTTACTTTAATTGATCCGTACACTTGCGGTATTTTAAGGTACTTTTAGGACCGACCAAGTTTTTGGCGCCGTTGCCGGGGAGGCAATTAGTTCAATATCATACTAAGGAGACTCTTATACTAGTCATATTTGATTTAAGTTAGTGACACTACTAAGTTAGTCTTATATATTTTGTCTGTTCAATTTTTTTTTTTTAGTTTGCTATCTACATTCTGCCACCATTAGTCCTTACTTAGTATACTTTATTTGTTTGTCTTGTAGCTTGGTTTTAATTATAATTGAAGTTATTATCGATATCTTTAATAGTTCTCTAATTTGCTAGTAGGTTCTCATCTATTGTTTTCAAGCTTTATTTATTTATCACTCATTATTATTGTTAGTTAAGTTCTTGCCTTTATTTATTATTATTATTATTATTTTCTCTTTGAAAGTAGTTTTTGTTTATTATTTCTTTTTCATTATCATGGAGTCATGTTATTATTATGATGGGGAAAATTTTTCTGGTAGGCAACATAATCATAATTCTTGTGGTTCTCATGTTTATAGTTTTGATGCATCATATCAAAATTCTCTAAATTTTTGCACGAGTTCTTATGAAGTACCATATATGTTTCGTGAACCCCAAATTCATGCTAGTAATTCTAGAGCAATTTTTTCTTTTCGTCACTATGAGAATGAAGTGTTTTGGAAATACTATTATAGACTTGGTGATTTTATTGGTCATAATCATGGAATTGCATTATGGGTCATGGGATATGTGCCTAGTGATTTATGAGGGGTTAAATGAAAAAACTAGAATGGTGGTAGAATCTATGTCTAATGGAGGATTTTTATTCCAATCTCTTGATTACTGTTGGGATTTAATGGAGTGGTTGGCTAGGGATACTTATGAGTGGGAGATGTCTTTATCAGCTAGAGTAATTCCTTCACCGTCAACTTACATTACACAACCTCCTTATTGTTCTAATTGTCACTCTACTTCTCATGCTATTTCTTTGTGTGATGTGACACCCCTAAATGGTTTCAATCTCTCTCCCCAATATGTTTGTGATAATTCTACTCAAAATTCTCATCCCGAGCCATATATTTATGATGATGATGATGATGATGATGCGGGAGGGATAATAAATGTAAACTATTGGGATGATGATGAGATTAAGAAAAGGACCAATGTGATGGATGTTTTGAGGGAAGAAGAAACAATGGTTGAAGTCCTCTTTTTAGAGGAACATAAAGTTGTGAGTGGAGTGATTCATGAGTCTTTGTCGGTTCCACAAATTGTTTTTGAGTCTCATGTTCCTTTCTCTCAAAAACTTGACCTTATTCCCTCTTCCCCTATACTATATCCCCCATTGTTCCTTATTTCGCCCCCTTTGAATGACTCATGTGATCGTGTAACTGATGTACATTTAATTTTTATTCCTTCTTTTGGGTCATGTAAAGATACTAACAATTTTTCTTTTTCTTACTCTTGTAAATATAATTTTTATTTTTATTTTCCTTTTTCTAGGTTTAATAGACTATTAGGACTAATTTATTTCTTTTTTCATGTTTACTCTTATACATATGATAAGCTTCTCAGAGCGTTGAACTCTTCTGCATTGGTGTACTAATCTTAAATAGTTTTGCAAAACCTTAAATTCACGCTACTTGGGAGACAACCCAAGCTCTTTTCCATTTTAATTTCTTTTCTTTCCCTATTATTAGTATTATTATTATCTTGTTTTTCTTTTACTTTTCTTTTACTTTTCTTTTCACATTTGCATGTCATTAGAAATATATATATATGTATGTATGTATGTATGTATGTATGTATGTATGTATGTATATATATACATACATATATAAGTTCAGTTCACATTTGGACTTATTTTCAGCAAAAATAAGTAAAAATAAGTTCAGTTCAGCAAAAATAAGTTCAGTTCAGCAAAAATAAGTAAAAATAAGTTCAGTTCAGCAAAAATAAGTTCAGTTAAGCAAAAATAAGTTCAGTTTAGCCAAAATAAGTTCAGTTCAGCAAAAATAAGTTTAGTCTTGTCAAATGTTGTAATTATTATTTTTGTTTTCAATATTACTATTACTATTGTTATTATTATTATTAATATTATAATTAAAATAACGATGAATTTGTATTTTTTATTTTTTATATTTTTTTATTTTTATTTATTATTTATTATTTAGTATTTTTTATTTATTAATTATTATTATTATTATTATTATTATTATTATTATTATTATTATTATTATTATTATTATTTATTATTATTATTATTTATTATTTATCATTTATTATTATTATTATTATTATTATTTATTATTTATTATTATTATCATTGTAATTATTTATTATTATTATTTATTATTTATTATTTATTATTATTTATAATTATTATTTTATTATATTATTATTTATCATTTATTATTATTATTATTATTATTATTATTAATATTATTTATTATTA